>JAWNKV010000091.1:0-12263 GCA_035041805.1 Amiota mariae
ATAAAAAAATGTAAAGCTGTACATGATTTGTAGCATAGTCTATGATAACCACTGACAAATAGTTCACCCGGCAAAACATCATCTTTAAATTTTAAGCTATGTTCTTTTCTATGTTGCAAAATCACTCGACACTTTTCTAATGGCTCTTCCGTAAATAATATTAAATTTACGTCTGAATTATTACAAAACACACATTAGCGATTTTATTTTTTTAAACAATTCAAATATTTGCATTTTTCTTACATGCGTTTTTAATGAAATCACAACACAACTGACTGTCTAAGAATAAACCGTAATAAGAGGACGAGTCCAATAACACTCATATTTTCTTGACTGTATTATCTAACATATATGTAAAAATTAGCCATCAAAAAATAAGTGAGATTAATAATTTTTTTGACAACTTTGAAGCGTCTGGTAGGGGAAAAGGCCGACGGGACATGTAGCTTGTAATTTTATTATTACTAGGTTAGTTTTTTAATAAATAAAAATAATTAATACAAACACGCTGAACAAAACAAAATTGGAAATAAATTCCGAGAGCTTCTTGACTTATTTCCGAGAAAAAAACTCATGAAGTCGGTTTCATGACACCAAAATCCGTATTTCGATTCGAACATTAAATCGGTTTCATGACACCAAAGCAATTTTTTTTTTACCGGTTTTAATTCCGATTGCGACAACAATCTGATTCCCTGACAACCCCGAATGTTATAAAATTGGTAAAAAAAAAAGTGATTTCGACAACAACAAAATTCCGGTCCGGTTAGGAAGAGATGATTCATCCGTACACTCGAATTTTATATATAAAGAAGTTTATCGATTTTCAAGAATACTATGCTATCAATTTATAGATGAATCAAAGCATTTGCAAATATCGGGCTTGCAGTGTTCGAAGAAAAATGTTTCTTTAAGAAATAATATAAATGGTAATTATACAACAAAAAATCAACGAATGCAAAATGATTCCTAAAAATAATATGTTGCTATTTTTTTTTTTTTTAATATTTTGTACATCACTTTATTTTTCAGGTTATTTTAAGTCCAATACCTTTAAAGGACAACTCAACATACATAAATGCATCCTTTGTAGAAGGATATGACAACTCTGATAGTTTTATTATAGCACAAGATCCAATGGAAAATACAATCGGAGACTTTTGGAGAATGATTTCAGAGCAGAGTGTTACAACCCTCATCATGATATCTGAGGTAAACATGAAAAGTACTATGAATTCATTTCTTTTGTATTTAGTTCATTAGCATTTTAATAGTTAAAATAGAAGCAAACAAATTATATTCACTCAAAAAAGCATTTTGACCATGTCTTAAATTTGTAAATCAGTATAAACGTCATGCCCAGAATGTTGTGTTTTATGCAACCATTGGAATGGACCAGAATTTAGGTTGTAAGAATGACGTAAAATGTTTTGGTTTGGGATGAAATTTACTACATATGTCAGTTTAGAACCATCTGTACTATTTCGCACCACTAGAAGGGGCGTGAAGAGTATTACAATTTCGGTATGGCAAATTTTTTGTTGCAACCGATCCAATGGAGTTTTCGGATGCCTGGAATATTTGGTTTATCCTTCCATTTTTCTAGTATAGTTACCGAAGATTTATTAAGTGATTCAGCACCAATATAGATTATGTACGATATTTTAAAGCCATTTATGTGTTCTTGGGCACATCGAAAGAATGAAAATGCATCATTTAAAAGAATATTTTTTGTTCTTTTAACTTGCCACACTTTTAACAATAGCTCCAACTCCATCGACTGCTCCTTTTCCATGGGAGGTTGCAAAATAATTTTATTCAATTTTTTGGCAACCGAATTGAACTAAAAAATCGGACAAAGTACAAATAATAAAAAAAAGGATATTTTTAAAATGGCCATGATTTGGTTTCACAAAGTATCCACGCTACGCAAGTAAAAATAGAAACTTGCCTATAGTTAAAGTGCTCGCTTTGAACTTCATTTTGACAGATCAGCCTATAATTTTCTCTAAAATCAATTTGTAACACCAATTCACCGGGCTTAATATTTTTCCTTATTGTTTCAAAATAATAATGTTGGGTTCGCAAAGAAATGCAGTTTAAAAAGAGGCAGCTGAACTTGCAAGTCATGAATTAAATCTGAAAGCGGAGCAACAGTGCAAGTTAGAGCTATCCACTTTCCTCTAATGTTTCCATTCTACATTTTCATCCATTTTTTTTTAAGTATGCGAGTGGAACTTTGTCATTTTTAACATCCTGCGTACAATTTTCACAACAGTTTGTCATACAGTTTTCATCCTCAATATCACTTTTGAACAGATTTCATTTATTCCGCTCTCTGTGAAATCGATTCTGATGAGGCTGTCAAAAGTGACTTAACACAGTTTTTTGCCCATAGGGATCAGGAAATTTCCCGAAAGATGATCAAAAGTAGTCCAACAAAACGATAAATCGTGGATCGAGAACAATTAAATTTCACCTTACTTTTAGAACAAACTACATATCTATTTTTCTATCCCGTATTTATAATTTTTTTTTTTTTTTTCGAAATACGTGTTTTGAATTGATGAATAATAGTAACATTCAAACTCAATTTTCGACGTAAGCTACTTTTACATGTTGCCACAGATTTTATATATTTGTATGCATAAATTAATGCTTTCTTTTCAATTGCATTGCAGATTGGAGATGCTTCTCAAAAGTGTCCTCGGTATTGGGCTGATGATGAGATACAGTATGATCATATTGTTGTTAAATATGTACAGAGCGAAAATTGTCCTTATTATACGCGACGAGAATTTCATGTAACCAATTGTAAGATAGATGACACCTTAAAAGTAACGCAATTTCAGTATAATGGTTGGCCTACAGTTGATGGAGAAGTTCCTGAGGTGTGTCGTGGAGTTATTGAGTTAGTGGACCAAGCTTATTACCATTATATCTCAAATAAAAATGTTGGTTGCCGTTCGCCTATTACAGTCCATTGCAGGTGAGCTCAAAAATTAGTGACAACATTTAAAGAAGAAATAGTCTTTAGTGTCATATCAAGCAAAATGTTCACTTTTTTTTTATATGTTTATATATATATTTGGATTATTTCAGCTTGGGCACTGATCGAAGTTCAATATTTACCGCAATGTGTATTTTAGTTCAACAAATTAGAATAGAAAAGAGTGTCGACATATGCTCTACAACGAGGAAACTACGATCTCAGCGAAAAGGACTTATAAACACATACGTAAGTTATGAATGAAAATTAATGAGCTAAAAAAAAAGTTCTTGTGTAACAAATCATAGGGAAGACGATTATTATTGGTTTTTTAAAATCGATCAACCTGTATTATACACCCCCGAGAAATCCAAAATAGCGAATCCCCTATACTTCTCATTGTTTTTTTAAAATCACCTTACTACATAACTATTTGTTGTGTGCAAAAGTCATGTCATTTTTTTTTTTTTTCTAAAGATAGCTTTAGTCTTAATTTTAAATGATTGATGGCCGAACACAAGCTCGAAATTTGGGTTCCGCATGAGTTGAAAGAAATTCACCTCACTAAGCGGATCACTGTTTGCGATTCTTTGTTCAAACGTAACGAAAATGATCCATTTTTAAAGCGAGTCATAACGGGAAAAATGGGTTGTGTACAATAACGTGAACCGAAAATAATCTTGCAGCAAGAAAGATTAACCGCCGATATTCACCAGAGGAAAGTTATGCTGTCCGTTTGGTGGAATTGGGCAGGTAACGTTCACTTTGAGCTGCTGCCACGGAATGAAACCATCAATTCGTATGTGCACTGTCGTCAGCTATCCGAATTGGAAAAAAAAAATCAAAAAGAAGCACTCTGGACTAGCCAATCGGAAAAGTGGTAATTCAGCTTACAAGAATTGAGCTAAAAAAACTAACAAACATACAAAGCAACTTCAATAAAAGCTTTTATAAAGAGTTTTTGGCGCTCAAGTTAAAAGCTGCACTGTTAAAAAAGCTGTTTTTACATCAGTCTGTATAGTGTATGTGAGCAGTTTTTAAATTTCAGTTTATGCTAGTTTGCCAACTTACCGACCTATTCTCAGAAACATCACAATGTTATTAAAAAAAACATCATACAAAGAGCTTTTAGTGATTCACGCACACGTTGAAAGCTTCACTGTTAAAAAAAACTGTTTTTGTAATATTTTATAGAGCGATAACAGTGCGCACAAATATTTAACATTTTTGAGTCATATTCGAAAGACGTACTCAACAGACTATCTTACTCGAATGATGTTTTTTTCAAAAGCTATGATGGTAAGAGTTTTTCTTGTGTTGGAAAAATGGCATAACAGTCATTCTGAGAATAGTCCAGTAAGAGGACATAAAATTATGTATGTAAATTAATAAGTTATATGAAATTTATTTTTTAATATTTTATTTCTTGGTGGCAATGTGCGCACCAGTTGAGTTTCAAAATCAAACTAATAACTAACAATTCTTGAACTTAAAATTAGTGTATTTTTGCTGAGCGTGTTAACTCCTTCCTCGTTCAAGTGAGAGCCGTTCACGGTTCTCTTCAAATTGTCAATGACAGCTTGAATGTCCATTTACTTTTTTCCCTCTCACTTTTCAACATACCGAGGATTATGTAACCAATGGTAAGTGTTGCACCGCTCGACAATATTGGATTCCGCATTAGCTGTGAGTTTATTTCTCCAATATGTTGTAGGTTCTTTGAATTTAGTCTATGAAGAAACGGCATGCTCAATATAGCATGATTATGTGTAATATTTAAGAGTTTTGCTGACATAGCACCTGGTTTTCTTGTGACGATATTGTTTTTGTTGACGTAAATAAATGAATTTATTTGAACATTTGATAGGAATGTAAGAAGATAGGTTCCCCGGACAGTCTTGACGGGCGTGTCTTCCTCTTGCACTGTGGCTGTGCTGTTAATGATAATGACACCATCATCTATTTCCATTATAGCATCAAGTTGGCTGGGTCGACTTGTGCAGTGAGCAAGTTCTCCGGAGTGGAGTTGTTGCGCGCATGTTAAGTTCGGTATTTCCCTGCAGAATGTCGTTGTAATGGCAGGTTCACAGCTCCCAATGGCAAGTGTCTTATTGCCGCATTCCGCTACGTTGTTTTTTTCCATATGGAGTATTGTTCCATTATGTGGTACCGGACCTTAGGTCTAGGAAATTTTATGACAAAATGCAAAAAGTTATCGTTCTGAAAATCTTTAATTCTAGATACTTTCATTAAATCTATTATACTTATACTAGTGAATTGCTTGGTTATTATTTCTTGAATATTGTTATTATCTAATCACATCGACCCTTGCAAGTTTTATAGTTAGCATTAAAATCTCTAACTCCATAATTATCATTCTGTTGCGTGCATGTAACACTTCGTATAAATTACCTGTGTCAATTTGTTTACTCTTTACCTCTCATTAACAACATCGGTCAGATTATTGATTTGCTCCTGTGTTCTTGTATTTATTTCTATTATTTTATTTGACAGTTCTGTCCCTCAATAACTCTTTTTGATCGAACTTAACTTGCTCAAAGTTATCAAAATCAGGGGTCCCAGCGACCACCTTAAGGGCCGAACCCAGTATATTAATACTTCTTGCATGAGAACACAAAGGAGACTGAACAACTAAACTAACAACGAGAGCGTACAATGCTGCTCACTGCATGTATAACTTACCACATTGTTTCTATTTTTGACAGTTGCAACAAAAATTAGTAAGGCAAACCTAAATAAAGAAAAGATTTAGTACGAGTGATTTTTCTTATCGTATATTGTCCTTATAAACTATCCTCCCTCTGATGAGAACCGTGGTTCCCCAGTCTGCTTCTAGTTTTTCCTCAGTATACTATTTTGTCTAGTCACAGAGTGAATTGTATAATTGTACTCCATTGTCGCTAATAGTATAAGGTCAACCATATCATCGATCTTCTTTTGTAACTTGAGGCATCTCGCAATCTGTAAGAGAGTGCTATGAAAGCGCTCGACCTGTCCGTTTGAGGTATTGTGAATGGGAGCCGCATTTACTGCACTGACTTATTTTTTTAACAGATAGTTTCTGAATTTAATGCTAGTTCATTGTCACAATAAATTGTCTTGGTGCCCGTAAAAAAACTCATTAGATGTATAATCAGTGGTTTTATGTCTATTTCGGGACGAAACAGGCTGAACTATTGCAAACTTTAAGAACTTATCCACATATGTCAGAAAATACTTTTTATCAGTGGAAAAGATATCAACATGTAACATTTCGACAGCAAAGGACGGTTTTGGAGTCACTGCAAGGTGTTGTTTCCTAGGGTGTCTATCATATTTGGCCTTTGTGCAGATCTTGCAACTTGTTACCACCTCACTAGCTAATTTTACCATTTTTGGAAAATAATAGTCCCCCAGGATTTGCTTCACATTTTCTTGTCCGGCCCTATGAGCTCGGTTATGTTCCATGTTAATGATTTCTCTTTGTTCATCTGTATTAAAGATATCGACATTTTTCCATGAAAAGAATAAAGTCCCGTTTTGCTTTAAAATCAGCCTCATCCAGAATTATTTGATTCCGAAAACAGTTTACTGGTTTATCAATTGTTTCTATTGTGTAAGTCAATGGTTGTTCACTATGAATTGTAGCGAAATCTGATGGTGTTTCCTGCTTTAATGCAAGAATATATTGACGCGGCAATGCATCTGCAACGTAATTTTCTTTTCCAGGTTTGTAGAATTAAGAATTTGTGCATTATGCTCATCAATAAAAGCTCTCCAGCGTTTTATTTTAGCATTAGGATTTCTATCGGACACAGAAAATGTTAGTTGTTGATGTTCCGTAAATATGTTTACATTTTTCACACCATACAAGTAATTTCTTAAATTCCTGAGAGCTCAGACGATAGCGAGAAGTTCACGTTCATTGGTCGCAACATTTAATTTTCTATCCTTCAGGGTTCGGGAAATCAATGTTATTGGCTTCCCTTCCTGTGATAAAACAGTTCCTAAGCCTAGTGCGGAGGCATCCGTTGTTAAATCAAATGGCTTTTTGAAATCTGGATGACGTAGCATGACCTACTCTGATGCCAAAACTTCTCTCAACTCATTGAAAGCTCGAACTTGTTCTTCATTAAAAATTATAGTTATTTTCTTTGATTGGTCGGCGCGTATCTTTCCATTCTCACCCTTTAGTATATCAATTAGAGGTTTTGCCATTACAGCAAAATCCTTAATGAAAATATTCCACACTATTTTTTTAAAATAAAGTGATTTTTCTCTAGAGACCCTCTTGTTTGCCTCAAGCATTTTACGCAAGACCCAAGTGACGTGCTCAACATGGTCCTACTTGTTTTCTGAGAAAATAATTACATGATCAACATAACATGACTTTCCTATTTGTTTCCTCAACACATCATCAATAGCCCTCTGGAAAATACTTGGCCCATTTTTTAATCCGAAATGAAGCCTACAGAACTCATATTTACCATTTGCGACAGAAAAGGCAGTTTTCTGTTCCTTTCCGCAAGATATATTTGATGAAAGCCTGATTTCAGATCCAGTATCGTAAAGAATTTCGACTTTCCCAAGTTTGATAATATTATTGACAAATTGGGGATAGGGTATTTGTCATCTATAGTTTTTGCATTTAATTTTCTGAAATCTATGACGAGTCGTTTCTTTATGTTTCCATGCACATAAATTCCTGTTTTATCAACAACCCAGATGGGGTTATTAAACCTAGATGGTCTTATTATGCTATTTTTTTAATAAGTTCCGAATTTCATCGTTTACTAAATCCGCGAGACTCATGGGATATGGATATAATTTTGAAAAAATGGGCTCGTCACTTTCGGTGCGAATATTAGCAACTATATTCTTTCATCTTTTAATGGAATTTGTCCCTCACTTCTGGAGGTATCTCAATATCTTCTGAATGTGTGAAATTCACAACTGCACACTTTAGAAACTGTAGTTTTTCAGCTCCCATACTTGTTATTAATTCCTTATTCTTAAAATCTAATGTAGCCTTTACCCGCGTTAGCAGATCGAGTGCAACTATCCCATCAAATGTTGAAAGAGTGGGAAGTATAAAATATATGGTGTTCGCAGCAAAAAGATTAAAGATACATTTCTCCTTTATATTATTGGAGCCATGAATCGACTTCACTACAAATTTTGTCTGTACTGGGTTAATATGTTTTTGTTCACTCAGAGGCCTTATGTAATTTTTATCTGTATCTAATAGTAGCTTAATTACCCTCGATGCAATTGTCCGTTCTTGAACGGTAGCAGGGAGTTATGCTTAAAAAATTTATTTGATCAAATTCTGCAGTTTCTTCACTGACTTCCAGCTCCTCTTCACCTTGATCATAGTTTTCCAGAGGCAAATGATTAACGCGCTGTGGGGCAAATTCTGTGTGGATCTGTATTGCTGACCTGAATTAGGGTAATTATTATTCACCCTAAAATTAGTAGGTTGTCTAAAATGAGAGTAGAATGGATTAATGTTAATTGCTTGTACGGTCTGTTGTACCTGAGCCTGCTCAATTTTTTGAGCCCTTTCCTCCATATTCTTTAAAAAACTTGTGGCTAACTTTAACTGATATCTTTCTTGGTTCGGTTGAACTTCTTTTGCCAAAGCTGTAGGCAAGTCAGTTGGTTGGGATGCAAATAAAATATCACTTAGTGATTTTTTGGTACCTGAAATGAATATTCTCAAAGCTTTCTCCCTGTAATTTCTATTTGCGAATGCAGCCTCAGATCGATTACAAGTCATATTGGTCTTATTTATCAATAAGGTTAACTTTCTTTCTATTTGATCATAGTATTCGAGGAGTGTCAGGTTACCCTGTCTTAGAGTAGACATCTCCTGTTCGATCAATTATATTGGCCGCTTATCAGCATATGTGAGATCAATATTAAAAAAATATTTAAAACAGTATTAAATAAGGAGAGCGTCATATCTGCAGCCCCTTTTATTTTGTTTAGACCTACTATCGTAGTTTCGAAATAACTTGTATGCTATATGAGCCGCTTGCCTCCACGATACATAAGCCTCTTGATTCCCATCGAAGTCATGGAGAGACTTAATTATATCGAGAGACTCATCGTATTGCACTCCTAATCTTATTGTTACCTCTTCAAAAACCTCAATCTCTGGGGTATTTACATCAATATCGTTAAGACGTCTTCTAAGTGAACTGATCTCATTTTCCAAGGTTTCTTTCTGTCGAGTGAGGACTGCATCAAGACTGCCAACGCTGTATCAATAACCCCTTCTGCTACTTCTTTTACTTCTTCTGGTGACAAAAACATATTTAATTCCTCTGTTTCTACTGCACTTGTATCTATATTACTCATTCACTCCTAGCCTTTCGAATTCTTTCAAAAATTCTTCAAACTCGTAGTCTTTACTGATCACACTAGTCGACAAAATTTTGTAACAAGAATCATTCGAGGTCGCTGATTTCGAATCTGCCCTTAGTTTTTTTTTGTATCAGGTCTAGTTTTTAAGATACAGCTACTTTTTTAGGGTTCTGTACCCATACAGAGTTAACGGGACCCTATTACCAAGCTTACGATGTCCGTCCGTCTCCTGCTCAATCTCATGAACCGTAATAGGTAGAGAGTTGAAATTTTCACAGAGTGTGTAATTCACTTGTCGTTCTACACAACAAATACTAAAAAATACACATTTTTAGAAGCATCGTTCTTTAATTTAACATTTTGTTTAACAAATTTTTTTTTGTAGTATACTTTTAGCTGTTAATTATAGTATACTGTTAGGCTGTTAAATATGCACATAATTTAATATTTTAAGCAAAAAATCTTGTACGATGGTACGGAACCCTCCGTGTGCAAGTCCGACTCACACTTGGCTGATTTTTTCTTTTTTACCTTCACATAGAGTTTGTATTCATAATTGCACTACTACTAATGTTCTTTATGTTATTTCAATTTATAAAAAAAAAAAAAAACCTATTTCTTCATGGAGGTTTAGAAGAAAATAAAAATAAAATATAACGGTAATCAATTTTGTCTTACTTATTTCTCTAAAAATAGCTTAATGAACGGGGTACTTTAAAGATCAAAAGAGAATATGATGATAACAGTAAAGGAAGACTTGCAAGAGCATAAACAACATGAAACTAGTCGTTGTTCGATAGAGCTGCATACAATACCTTCCAGCAATATTTCAGCTTTAAATTTTTGCAAATTAACTTGCATTAAGTAACAAAGATTTGCTTGAAAACATAAGCAACGATTACCTAGTAGCATGGTCATGCTATGCCCCTACTCATAGCCTTATGTGGTCAGAGACAGACATCCAAAATATGGTATGGTGTTGTCAGTTGCAGTCATGTGGCCCAACATTATATTGTATATCCTTTCACGAATTCAATGTACATTGATTGAGTAGTTGAATTAGTTTCCATTCGTTTTTCTTATAATAAGAAACTCCTTCTTGCTGCGTCGAACGATGATCCTAGAATCGACCAGAAAGAAGTTGAATAATAGATTCAATAAACGTTTTCTCACATAATGCTTGATCTGTTGTATACAATTTAGCTCCCGTCAACTTCGGAACTTACTCCAATTCCCAGAACTTTTGAACTACTACATCCAGTGAAGAGTTGTTTTATTGTAATGTGCTAACTAAAGAACTCGAGTGAAATTGTGTCAATAGTGTAGAATGGAATCGTCCAGATACGATCCATCCAAATACTGAATTTTGCAAAATTGGTTCGTCTTTAGAAGTAAATAAACCCGTTGCGGCTTATAGTAAAGAGGGTCTGCTAGTTTAATTCCATCGGGAATTTTTATAGACGTCGAACTAATCAACCATTTCCGGTTGATTTGAAGTTATAGATTTTAAATCGACGAAATGTGCACCCAGCTCTTTCAAGTCGACGTCATTTGCAGTCGCGGCATTAGTCATAGGCAACTGTTGTCTGCTTTTGATTTTTGCAATATACTATAGTTTCAATTCTTGCTTTTTAGGTTAGATAGTTTGGTAGCGTACATGCTACGTTTTTTTCGTTTAATGCGAAGATATTAATTTTTTTTGACCGTTTTTTCCCCTTTTCCTAAAAATTTACTTTTTCTAGACTACATAGATTTGAGTCACGCTGAAATGCTTGAGTTTTGGCTTGCTTGTTGCATTTGTTAATATTAATTTGATGAAATGCAATCGGATAGTTTTAAGATTTAAAACAGCATCAAAGTTTGCTTGCGTTACGTATGCATGTAACATTGTTGAAGAATCCATTGAAAATGTAGGACGCCCACGATTAACCTATGATGAAGGAAGTTCTCGCTTAAAGTGCAAATTATTTGCCGAGGTTTCAGCTGACAATAATAATAATACAAATCTTCTTGTCCATGCAGCAGCGGTGTCTGCAAAGAAGGCGCATTTGAAAAACGTTGAAGATCAAAAAAGGAAGGCTGAACCTGATCTTTTACTCCAGAAGACTCCTTAGATTTTTTAATGGAAAATAGCTTGACAAAAAGGCAATATATGAACATAAGACAATAAAACCTACAAGAAATTTGTGCACAGTAAAGGACCGAATTGACTGTTTGATTTGCAAAATTTCATAGTAAAAGGCCGACCAGTGCGAGGTGCATCTTATACATCGAAATTCCGGAATGGAATCGAGCAAGCCAATCCTAGGTCCGGCGTTCGCTCACAGCGTTTTTCCCTTTTTTATAGTAAAAAAGCATCATATAGCGTATTTCTTCAGATATTTCACTCATATTCAAATCAGTGTAACTTTTTACACGAGCAACGAATTACGCAGCTGTCTTCACAAAAAATGTAGCCTGAAATGTCACCTTTCAAACACGTGTTCGATGACACAATCAGATTAGTGTTGCCAGATCTATGGACACCAACACCATCTAGTGGCAAAAAACCGCGAGACTTTTGATATGACCCAATAGATAGACTTTCACTCGCATCTTAATAGCATGACTGATGTTCTTTGTAGAATCTTCAGGTTTCGAGCATTTATAATGAAAAAGACAACTGCAAAATGAAAAACACAATAGTTATCCAGTAGAGGTTATTTACCTTTTAAGACCACCAGATGTTAATTTCTTCAATAATAATGTGAATGCAGATGACGACGATAGTGAAGATGATTTGGACACATATAAATGTATCGATGCCTATTCCTTTGATTTAGAAGTGGAAAATGTTTAATTAAATAATTAATTCATTAAATATTCTATTAGGTTGGTGCAAAAAAAATGGCCGTTTTCAAACAGC
>JAWNKV010000092.1:0-79904 GCA_035041805.1 Amiota mariae
AACTACAAACTTACTTGAGTTTACATCTTTTGTAAATCTTGGTTTTAAAGACAAACGTCAAACTGATGTTATTTACACTGATTTCAGTAAGGCGTTTGATTCTGTTAATCATGATCTGCTTGTACATAAACTTGACCTTTTAGGTTTTCCACAACATCTTCTTTGTTGGATTGCATCTTAGTTGAGAAATAGGGTTCAGCGAGTATTATTTAAGTCCACTCTTTCTTTTCCAGTCTTTGTCACTTCTGGAGTTCCTCAAGGGAGCCATCTTATATCTAAATGTCTCCGATTGTAAGTTCATGACGTATCATCGGTGTAATCCTCATTTGTTTACATACACGATTGAATTCGTCTAACTCGAGCGAGTCTCTACTTTTAATGACCTCGGTGTCCAGTTTGATCCCAAGCTGTGTTTTAACCCGCATATCTCTTCTATCTTAAATAAAGCGAAGAGTGTTTTTGGTTTCATTAAACGATGGTCGATTGAATTTAATGACCCTTATACCACAAAGACTCTTTTTATATCTCTTGTGTGTCCACTCCTTGAGTATTGCTCTTGTATTTTGGTCACCGCAATATATAAATAATCAAGTTCGAATTTAGTCTGTACAGAAACAATTCCTCCTGTTTGCCCTTCGTGGCCTTAACTGGAATCCTAACTTGCGTTTACCTTCTTACTCTGATAGGCTCCTTCTTATCAGTCTTCCATCTTTGGTGTATCGTAGGATATCTCTTGGGATTAGTTTTCTTTATAAGCTCATAGTTGTGGAAATTGATTCTCCTGAGCTATTGAATCAGTTAAACTTTTGTGTCCCTAGTCGTTCTACCAGACATTTTGTCCCTTTAGCATTGAATAGATGCACTACTAACTATGCCCTACACGATCCTTTCCGAGTTTTATGCACGTCATATAATAAATTCTATCATGTTCTCTCACCCGAGATATTGCCATCATCGATTAATACCATCGTCATTCGCTGCCTAAGGGACTCCTGATTACACTGCAGGCTGGATGAACTGGATGTCGCTGATTTGCGTCACCTTTACCATCTGCATTATTGTAGTTTATTAATTCATATGTCTCTGACCACACATAGCTGTGAGTAGGGGCATAGCTCGCTACTATTTGCAAATAAATTTCCCCCATCGGGTCAGAGGCTGATATTTCATATTATCTTTATTTATTTATTTTCATGTTTTTTTTTTTCCTATTTATTGTTTGTTTCTCCTTTTTTTGTAATTAATTTAGTTTAGTTTAAGTTCACTTCAATTTATATTTTTGCCTTATTCTTAAGTGTTAATTTTTACATTTATTTTTGTTTTTAAGCTGACAGTGTATGTGAAACGCACTGTGTCACGGTTACAAAATGCCCTGATTGTCAATAAAATCTAATTTATTTATAATTATTTGCCTAATTACAACAGCATTTTGAACAAAACTTGTATTTTCTTAAAAAAAATTGCAATTTTAAACGTATTTCCTTTACTTTACGTAGCTGAAAAAAAGTTTTCACACTTTCATCTTCTCGAATTCAATTAAAAAATGAGTTTATAGTTCTATATAGAAATTTCTAAGAGATTTGGTCAACTTAAATAAAAAAAAAATCGTTTTAAAGGCAAATTTGTTAACTGTCGGCCATTTGAGTGTAAATCATTTATTGCAAGACTTCGCCAAACAAAATTAACCAAAAAAACAAATAAAATATATAAAACCATTTGAGTATTCAAATTCATCACAAAATATACTTATGTTGCCTCACAATTCAACATCAACAACAAAATCTAGTCTATCTACATACTATCTATGATATAAACTAGAAACAATTCACTTCCATAAACTGATTTCTTTTTATTTTACTGAAAACTTTTCATTTGCAAGTGAAGAAGACAATAAATATACATCAGAATCCAATATGAAAATTTTAGTAGTAAATGGAAACAATGTGTTGGGGCCTGGAAAAAGCTTTTTAAGAAAGAAGTATGGCAGTTATTAGTCAATATATATATACGTATATACATAAATGTGGAATTCAAAAAGAATTTTCAGACCAACTAATTGCTACAATCAACTGTAAGTCGTCATTAAGAACATGAATACACCACACTACCCAAATTGAATTGGCAAAGATCATCGAAAACCATTGGCGAGGCGAAATTCTGTTTATCTTCTGGCATAAATGAAAAAGATTTTTTCATCTTCCAACTTGTTACTGGCGATGAAAGGTGGATTATTTTGTTAATCTCAACTGAAGCAAAACAATTTGCGACTCAGGTCGAGCAGACAGCAAATCAATACCAAAGCTAATGAATATTCTATCCATGTGAAGAAAGAAAGAAACGCCATGCTACTTTGGTATTAAATAGAAAACGACTCGGCCAAAAAGTCACATATATCCATAATCCATTTGAGCCAACCAAGATTTGTAAAAAAGCAACATAAGATTATTTTCCTCCAAACAGCACAAGACAATACAAAGACAAAGACAAAGTAAACAACAAATTACTTCAGAAAAAACGCTGATAGCAATTCATTCGAAATGGACTTGACTTTTTCTGATAATCATTAGTTGTTTTGCTTTGTACAAAACTTCAATCACAGGTCCATTATTTTAATGAAATATTACGAATTACATTCAAGCGGACAAAACCATTTTTCCATCAAGGATCCAAGATCTTTTCCATGATATCTAGTCGAAGGTCAAAGAGATTGCATTGGAGAATATTTTCGATTAAATTTTTAATTATTTTGTTTTTATGTTTCTACAAACAAAAAAATTCATTTCGTAATATAAAAAGTTTAACATTAAAACGAAATAAAATATATTTTATCTATTTATTTATTTTAAGTGAACAAAATACAATTACATTTTTACATATCCGTTCATATGTTTAGGTCTGTTTATCTGTTTATGTGAAATGAGAGCAAAAGGAGGACATTGGTTTTTTTTATTATCTATTTATTTTATTTTTTGACTATTATTTTTGTTTCCTCAGTTTATCTCACATTTTGTCCTTCCTTCTTTTTGTTGTTTTTTTTCGTTTGTTCGTTCGTTACACATTTTAATAATAAAAAAAAACACACTACATCAACAATCACTTATGTCGCGCACATTTCAGTAATTTAGTGTTTTCCTTACTCCTACGCCTCCTAGTCCCCTACTAACCAACAGCTTTCAATCGCATTTGTGCCTTCATGTGCAGTTTGTTCTCACTTATTTCATTTTGCTGTAAAGATGATTTTTCTATTTTTTTATTTTTTTTAATTTTGTTTTCTTTTTTTTACATTTACAGTTTTGTTCGCTTTTAATTTTTTGTTTACATTTTTTTCTTTTGTTTTTTTTGTATATTTTTTTGGAGGCAAAACATTACATCAAGTAAGAAAGGAATGAAGGACACTAGCAACGCGGCAATGCTATTGTTAGCTGTCATGTGAATCGCGTTTCCTTTTCGTTTTTATTTATATTTTTTATATATATATATATATATATATATATATATTTTTTTTTTTGATTTTTTGTTGATAATTTTTGTTAGTGTTTCCAGCTTCGTAGTCGGCTGCATTTAGCACGTGTATTGTGTGTTGTGTGCCGTGTATCGTTTTCATGTTCGTGTTCGCCCTCAACAATTTTGTTCATCATCATCATCATAATCATTATCATCAACATCAAAATCAACATTATCATCATCGTTTTGCGGTAGAAGCATGTCAAAGAAAAAAGAAAAGCGTTTAGTAGCGCCTCATGTAGCGCTTAGTGGAGTCTTTTACTTAGCCAGTTAACACACTTTCACCATTTCCCATTCCACACATGCACAACACCACCCATCCACCCATCTACCCATTTATTTATCCCTTTATCTAGACTTTCTACTTTTAAAACAAAACAGTCACTCACACACTACCTTATTCTCTTCATGGTGAGTCTGAAGTCTGGTTACTGGTGGTTTTAGTTGGTTGGATGGATGGTTGGGGTAAACTTCTCGGAGTTTTAAGAGCATGTATTTTGTATTGTTTTTAGGCGTGGTACATAATATTATCATTTCCATCGTTATTATTATTATTATTACTATTATCATTATTATTGTTGTTGTTGTTATGTACCTAGCACATCATCATCATCATCATATTTATCGTGAACAACAACAATAGCAATATTATCATTATTACTAAAGTAAGCGGGGTTCTTTTTATACTTTGTACACTAATCTAAACAGGAATTGTCACTTTGGCTTGCGGTTTGTAATGAGTGCATGGAACCATGAGTCGAAGAACATGAAAACAACGACGAAAATCTATTTAGGGACTTCCATTTGTCCAACTTATCGAACATCTTTGCAAACATCCAAGTGCACTCTCTGTAACTAAGCAAAATTTCCTGATTATTGGAAGAGCTGGTCTCCATATACCTTTAACAATATAGTGAACTTGTTGTAGTAGGTTGCCTTGTAAAGTATGTCGAAGAACTCACAATGATCAGTAGACAAGGAGAAATTTTTATTGCCATAATCAACTGATTTGTTCGAATAAGAGTTCCACGATTACTGGAAGAGGCAGAGCATCCCCTTCCAAAATGTACTTAAAAATCATGTTTGTTCTTCTTTTATTTTTCTATTATTGAAAAATCTTGTAATCTTTCATTATCAAGTTATCCTGTATCTGGTTAAACGAAGAAGGGAAGAGAAATTTTTAAAATGGATGTAAGGTGAACCGAAATTAATAGTCTACCTACGTTTTTTTTTTTTATTGTTTGCGATGCGTGTCCTTTATGTTCGCTTAGCTCATTCACTGGTTTGTTCACTCTTTGGTTCCCTCGTTCACTGGTTCGCTGTTTGGTTCGTTGGTTTGTTGGTTCATTTTATTCGTTTTTTCATTAACTGTGACACTATCTGTCGCCATGTGCCTTAACGTCGTTGTTGTCTGCATTGCGTCAAATATATGTTGTTGCTGTTTGTCGACCTCATTGTGGCTCCTCCGACAATCTCCTTCCTCAGTTCTTCTTTATTCATAGTTCCTGCTTTCCATAGTTGTTGTTGTTTTTGTTTTTGTTTTTAATGTTACTGTTGATAGTTCGTTTAGTTTCTTCCTTCATTAACTTTCCATTTGATATTTTGTTAACACTTGCGTTTAATTGCTTTGCCTTTTATCCTTTCCCTTTCCTTTCCTTTCCTTCCCATCATATCACATACAATCCCATTCTATTCTATTGTCATTATACTTCTTGCATTCACTTGATCTGTTTGTTTGTCTTTGCCCACTCATTCTGTTTTTCCGCCCAGAAACGCCCATATAACACCATCTATATAAGCATAAATAAAAAGCCCCCCAAAAATACAAAAGGAAACAAAAATAAAACTAATTACAGATATTAACTATGTCATACTCCAATTTGAAGTTGTTGAAAATTAAGTCACCCTACTTTCTTTTATTTTTTATTTATGTATGTGTTTTCATGTTATTATTTTTTTTTCGGTTTTCCTTTTTCCTTTTTTGCTTTCTGTTTTTCTTTTTATCATTTTGTGTTTGTCCTCATTTTTGTTGAAATTTTATTTGTTGTTTATTCATTTGCATTTAAGTTTCTTTTTATTTTTTAAAGACTTTCATCTTGTCTCTTTCCTTTTCCCAATTTGCTGTGTTTTTTTCTGGCCCAGTTTGGTTTTATTATAAAAATTTGAGTTGATTATGCTAAAATAATTTTCAAAAAAAAAAAAACCGAAAGTTTCTTTAATTAAAAATATTGAATTTTCTTTTGTATTAATTTTTTTTTTAACTGTTTGAGAAGTGTAATTTATCCATACTTTTCACTCAAGCTGCTGGTTTTTCGGCCTTCGATTTATGTACTTCTTCCTGTACTTAAAATCATACCTGAACATCAGAATTGTCAAATGTATTGTGGGATAACAGATATTGTGCTACCGCCTTTTTATATGTTCAACAATTATTTAATAGAAATAGACGATTTAGTTTAACGTGAACACCTGTCGTGAAGACCTAACAAGGATTAATAAACCTCAATCAACGTCCCCTTGGATTTATATCCGTAAGTACCAAATTCGAGTCATACTTATATTGGTTACTTGACTCACCCCTTGGTCCTCCGCTGATAATTAAAGAAAGCATTTGATAGAGTCTGAGATTCATATGATCTTTATAAGATTATGGAATGGCTTCCTGCACCATAGCATCTGCTTTTTAAATCATACTGACCGATCGCCATTTATAGTTCAAGAATCGGAATTCGCACTCAAAGTACTAAACAGTTTAGTCCACAATTTAAAATCATATATATTGAACATGCAATCGCCAATTAAAATAACTTTTGTGTTACCATAGTTTCAGGGTCACTCTGGTTTCAATAAATAAAATGCATTTGACAAGGAATATCGGCTGGTCACTTAGCATATGTGTTGGGAAATTTCAGTCTCTTTTGGGACATTTTTGTCTGTCTTCCCCTTTTTTTTGTTTGCGCGCCAATAGTAAACAGCTGATGGATTAGGCAATGTAATAGTAGATTATTTCAATATTGCAAATTTTTTGTAAAATTTCATCATATTAATAATATTAATATTCTTCAATAATATTATCCGTTTTCCATAAATTTTGTCTTTTATTGTCTCACAATTCTACAAACCAAGATAATAAACAGCTTTTTCACAATAGAAGAAACAATGTGAACTCCTGTGTCAATCATTCAATAATATAAAAAATGTACAGGGCCAATTATATATATAAGGTGGGCCATTTATTGGCCCGATTTTGAACTCCCTGTTGTTAATGACGCAGTCAATTTGAGCGCCATAAATTATTGACAGTAGTTTAGTTTCACCTTCCGCTGAACGAATATGGATCGCTTCTCTGTACAAAATTTGGACGAAATTAAATTTTTCCAAATTCCATTAGCCTGCTCGGAGCTGCGATTTAACGCCGACGAACTTCTTTCTGTGGGGCTCATTGAAATATAAAGTTCATGCCGACAATCCCCAAACAATTGATCACTTGAAACAGAACATTCGGACCGAAATTGCCAAAATTTCTTCAAAATTGGTGTTCCAGGATGGCTTACTGCCGAGCCAGCCGCGGCCAACATATCCTTTTTTTAATAAGTCAACTTTTAATACTTTTTTCTTCAATAATTACTTTCTCTTATTTTAAAATTTACAGCTGTTTTTTTCTTTACTGAAGCCAATAACGTTGAAGTCGTTTGTGTTGCTCGATGTCGCTTGTGTTGTTTGTACTTAGTTGCAATAGTGCAACTGTCGACATAGCAGCTTATCGTCGATATCGTTTATGTAGTTAGGCCTTGAATACATTGATAAAAAATTTCACTTTTAAGCAAAGTGGCTATTTACTATAAATCAATATATCAATATACTATAAATATATATAAAATGAAAGTCTGTGTATGTATGTCCAATCTTTTCTCCTTTAACCACACACTGCCACCCATGCATCATTGCAGTGGTGGTGGATAGCCCTTGTTCTGCACTTGCAACTAAGGAATTTTGGTTATGGTGGGTAGAAATGGGTGGATGTGGGTGGTAAAAATGTGTGAAGGGATACTTCTATCCTTTTGTAAGACATTGAACAGCTTATATAAACTCGATATTGTACTGAATGGCGTTAAGTGCTTTTGTGAGTGACAAAACTTGAGAACTTTTCTAGAATATTAAAACATCGAAATTCGACCACCCCGCCAGAAGAAAGACAAAAAGTATTTAATTGCATTTAATGACGATTTTTTGCTTGTAAATTTATTTTTTTTTTTTTTTTTGTATCATTGCAAAGCCGAATTTGATAAAATTTTCCCGGGACGTAGCAAAGCACGGCGGGACAGCTTGTTTGGTTATCCTCTCTTTGGGGCACATTTCGACGGTTTCCAATACTCAATTTTCTGTCACACTTGTGAAATAAATGATATTTATATTTTTATATCATAAATAATTTTTAATAAGTACAGACAAGTTCAGTAATCCTTTTTCGTTTTCTTTCATACTGTATTATCAATTAAACTTTTACGTATTCGCAAAACTTGTATTGCTTTAGAAAACTCCATGGCAAATACTTGGTACTTTTGGTGTATTTCTTTTAATTGGATTCTAAAGCATTTTATTAAAATATTTTGCATGGTTTCAATGAATAAAAAGTATTTCACATATAATTTACACAACGTATACGCAATATAATCTATTATGGAAGAGAAAATTATAAGTTATTACATTTACATCTTTACATCTTCTTCTATCTCTATCTATCTATATATATAAAAATCATTTGCCTCATGTTTCACGTCTCATCACTTGATTACGTCTTCACCGATTTGGCTGATAAATATTGTATATTGTTGTGTTCATAATTGTTACCTAAATGTAAATATCGGAAATGGTGGATAAAATGTTGCTTATAAAGCTTAGAGACATTTTTTCCAATCAATCTAGTAGTTCTTTGGCCAAACATCTCAGATAATTACTTATATCAATATTATTTAAAAAACTCTTTTTGAGAGACAAAATTAATATTTTTTCTATCATTCCCATAAAAAGCTGACTCTGTCAGGGAGCAGCAATGCACGCCGTGACTACTAGTATGTTATAATTAATTTTAATGAAATAAAGAAATGCAAGAACTTTGAATAGACAAAACGCCATAATGCATAATTAGTAATTATTAGTACTAATTAATAATTACATTTCTCATATCAAATTTCTCGAATATATGTGATAATAGACAAATAAACAAATTTCTAACTAGTCATTATTCACACATGTATTGTATATAAATTTTCAATAATTAGAAAATCTAATATATGATTACTTTGACTATGGAATATTTCGATTGCATTACAAGCATATTGCATAATTTGCACTATTTTGTAAATTACCAACTCTCCTCATTATAGCAAACTTCAAATGAAGTTTTTAATTCTATACTTGTACGAAATAATTAGAATTTAAAATCAAAAGAAAGCGATTTATTACTCAATAATTATTATAATTATATGTGTAAACACAATATATGAAAGCAAGCAAGATTTTTTAAAGCCAGAAAATGGGAATTTTAAGAAAATTAGAAGAATAATTGAAGTACTTGTTTTGAATTCAATTTGTATATTTTTCAAGTAAAACGTTTGATTTTGAGCTGATTTTAAAAGTAAAAAGATTTAAACTACAACCAAAAGATTCCATGTTAGCCTTAATTGACTATTTTTGAGTGTATTTAACAATTAAGTAAAAGTATGGGATATGGGCATTTTGAATTTGTTATCTCAATCTTTGAATTCTTTTAGATTTTTTTTAATTTTTTACTTACGGATTTTTACCTTTTTTCCACCCTAATTTACTTGTACACACAATGATATAAACATATACACTATACACTCAGACACACCCATAATAACTACCGGCAATTTTCCATATAAACGTCTGGTCTGGGTAGACCCTAGTGTCCGGAATAACGGTCCCAAAACTAGTGTCCACATAAGGGTTAAGGCTGTTAATACAAATTTTAATGCAAAGTTTGCTCTCTCAACAATGTAGAGAACATTGTTGTTGCAGTTATGCTTTAGAAAATTTTTGCAAATTAATATAAATATGGATAAATGAATATTATAGCTAACCAATACTTTGGGTTATAATTATTATATTATTCTGCACTATAACTCTGCGTGCTCTTAAATCCAAATAAACTGTGGAAATGACAACTTAGTTATTCATCCACATTTCCGTTTTTTTTTTAGGTAATTTCACATAATTTTTTGTGCTAATTATTAATGGCTTTGACAGTTAATTTTAGTTCCAGCCAGAGTTTATGGAAATCGTCTATGTGAAGCTGCTCAGTTTTGCGTAGCTATAAAAATGGCCCCTTAGGATATCAACAAGGCTTTGAACTATACTCTAAGGGAGTCAAATTCATTGAATTTTTAAGATTTCCCTGAAGGGAAAACTTGAACCTTAAAAAAGCTCTTAAGTCGGTTTTATAAACCTTAAGAAATAAAGTTAATTTTCTGAGTACAAGAATAAAACTCACAAATAATTTTCATTTTTAAGTACAAAATAATACTCAAGAAATAAGTTTTATTTTCTAAGTTCGAAATAAAACTCAAGAAATAATTCATAATAAGCAATTTTTTGTATATATAACTTTTAACTGTTATGGTTCCTAGTTTTGACATTTTAAATAATTAATTGCTGTCTGAAATATACTTTTTTCTTCCAAGCTCATGTAAATGCTTATCATTGAATGGAATCGATCTATCTATAATATTATCAAGCAATATACACTATTAGGAAAACAATAGAATAAATTTAATAAATCGAGGTATCACGAAACTTAAGACAGCCAAAACTACTTAGTTATTAGTGATTATACACAAGTCAATGCCTTCTAAGAATTAAGGTACCTACAGTTTTTGTACTCGTAAATAGGCAAATAAAATCACCGAGCATATCCTTTCATATGGCAATGCACTAGTACTTATGAGATAGTCAATGAACAAACTGAAGACTCCTGGATATACAATATGCAGCAATCTTTATAGTATTGATGATAATTATGATGACAGACAACCTTGAAGTGGATGAAAGCGAGAGCTGGTTCACTTAATTGTATTTAGTCGACAACGATCCTGGACTCTGACAATCACAGCTAACGAGGCTAATTGTAGACTGTATTAACCACAAGAGGAATCTGGTTAGTTGGTTAGTTATAAAAGCGTTCACCACATACAATGGGCAACTCCAACATTAATGGTCTTGATATTAATTAAGAATCTATTGGTATGAGAGGAAAGCTAAGTGTGACGATTCTTGGTTATCAACACATTAATTTAAACAAACAAACAAACAAACAAAGTTTGACACTTATTTCAATGAATTCAATATGCCAAGAAGAGCAAAACTAATAGTTTACAATAGAATATATAAAGAAAAATCATGAAATGAATGAGATGTTGTGAGTGTTGTTGAAGATTTATAAGAAATTGAATTAAGCTAAAAAAAATTTTAAATTTCATTTTCCATATCTTTTATTTAGCACTTAGCACTTTTATTTAATTGTTAAGACCACCCACCATTTGTCATGACGTTTTGGCTTTTCGAAAAAAATAAAGGTAAACAGTCCTAAAGTAAGTTTATCTGGATTAACATCGACAATATGAAAAGGTAAAAAAAGGTAAAGAAACAAATTGAGATGAATAAAGGATAAATGAAAGTCTTAAAAAAAACTAAAAGAAATAATTAAAAAAAATCAAACAAAGATAAAGCTAAAGCAAAAGGTTTAAAAGTGAGAAATTATATTAGAAAAACTCGTTTAAATATCTTAAGTTAAAGAATTTAAATGGGAATCAAAATGGGCAGACGTAATCTCGTAAATCGATTTGATTTTAATATACTTTACTATTGATTTATTTTGTATTTTTTTTTTTTTCTTTTCTCGTAAACTACGCTTCAATTTATATTTGACATTATCTTTTGGTTAAGACATTAAGTTGATCCAGTTAGGCATGCAAATAGACTCAACTCTTGCGATTAGTTTTTCATTCCCAAGGAACTTTTGCGTAAAGCTTTAGTACTATTACTCGTATTTTATTTGTTAAGGTTTCTATAAGCTCAAGTATCATAATTTAATGTTTATTTGTGGAAAGGCTCTTTTATATTGAAGATTTATTAATACAATATTATTATTATTTTAAATGGCTATGATGACACCGCAACCTCCAACGATGCATTTTACTTAACAATATAAGAAATGTATTGATTTTCACTACTCTAATAAATATGTTTATTCATAATTTGGGAAGGATATTTTCTTCAAATGATATTAATAACCAACATGGCCGGTATAACATGTAAGTAACCATAGATCCTATCTGGGTAGATGGAGATAAATTCATTAAGATCTCATGTTTGATTCAAGAAAGTAACAAATTTTGTTTCATCTGATTTTTTCCCACAAGGAGGCTTGAGATCATTGAAGTCAGACAGTCAACTACATAGCATAGTCATTACTCTCATGCCATTCGTGTCCTTGGCTAATATTAAAGGATTAATTCTTTTAACAATCACAACCAATATACTTTTATCGAATAATAATTCTTCATACTTAAGTACATATTCATATTGTATTTATAAAAATCCATTTATCATTTGTTCAAAAACAAAGCATCTGCATTTGTCTGTCAATAATTCAATTTTCATCAATTTATTTTTGCCAATATTTAATTTGTAAGTAAATAATTTGTCAAATGTTTGTTTTGTTTTAGTTTCAGTCTCAGTTTCAGTTTTTTCCATCTTAATTTGTCTTCTTATTTGTAACTATTATTATTACTTTCTTTTATTTTTTTCTCCTTAATTTTTTCATTTTAATTTTTTCTCACTTGTTTTCCTTTCTACTATTCTAATATCGTTTATTGTTGCTTGATTTCCACTAAACTATACATGTTAATTAAGAAGACAACGCAAATAGTGAGTAAATGAATGAAGGGGTGAGGAAGCGAGTGAAAGGAAACTTCGGTTTTTGTCTGTAAATGACAGGAACAAAAATGTTCAGAGTGTGTAAAATGATTGTGTTTCTATGTGACTATAAGTTTGATGGGCATACCACAAGGATATAGTATTATAGATACTATGTCGGTATGCGTGTGTTGATGAGAAAATTACAAACATTAAATATACATACTAATGTGTTTGTACATAGATACACAGTCATATGAACATTGATATATGAGTATTGTATCTTTGATAATGATGATGAGCGTGATGATGATGATGAACATAAAAACTGTGTAAATGAAATAAGGAAATACAATTAACTCTTCATTTCCCGGACATTTACTTCATTTGTTAGATCCTCTTTTTTCTCTTCATTTATTTTTTGTTCCTTTTGTTTTTATTAATGAATTTGTGCCAAAGTTTGTTTATTACAGTTCACCATTCCATGCATTTTTTTACATTTCATTTTTTTTTTTTTTTTTGTGTTATCGTTTCCCCTGGTTTTTTTCATTGTTATTGTTTCTCTTGCTGTTGTTGTTTTTTTTTTTTTTTTTTTTTTTGTTTTGGGTTTTGATTTGTTTTGTATTAATTTCATTTGTTGTTTATCTTTGACATTGACTGAGACAAAAAACATAACAGAAAAAATTAATAAAAATTGTAATTAAAACAGAAAATATTGTAATAAAATAATACAAATAATAGAAAAATGTATTAATAATTTAAGTTAAATTCATTCAACTTCAATGAAAAACATAATTTAATTATAAATTGAAATTCTTTTTATTCTTTGGCCCAAACCAAAGTATTGATACCAAAACAGGTGTCACAGTCTTCCCATCATTATGAAGGTTATAAAAATGAAATCAAGCTTAGTCAATGATATGTTTTAAACCTAATAACAAGAAAGCAAACACATGACAATCTACACTGTAACACCATCAGTAACAACCATAAAATTCATAAGCAAACAAAAGCCCTTTGTCAATGTGATCAGATATTCTTGATCGATCACTATACAACATACTCTATAATTTTCTTTCTTTCTAATTTTATCATTAAGTGTATGCATACGTGATATTGCTCTCATAGCAAGCCAATCGATAGACTACACAAAATATCTCTCACGTATTGCATTTAACCGATATTTATGTTCTTTTGATGTTATATGGTGAATAATATTTTGTACTAGCTGTCCCGGAACACTTTGCAACTCTCCGGCAAAATTTCATCAAAATCAGCTTTGCACGGGAATGATAGAAAGAATGATATGTATTGTATATTATTGTGGCTCACAATTCAAAAAAAGATGTTTGTGAAAGACTATTTGATTGATTTGAGAGCATATCTCTTAGCTTTATATGCAAAATTTGATTCACGATTTTCGACCGATTGTGTTAGTCGATTTTGATTAAATCAACGAGTTATGTTACTCACAATACAACTCGTTATTTTTCAGTAATTCGATTTTGAATTCAAAGAGTGACTTTTATTTGATGCGAGCACAAACACTTGCAGTCTACGATTTTAGTTTCACTTAAGCGGACAACTATTTTATTAGTCAATAAAATATGAAGTATTATTCCAAAAGAAACTCTAACATTTACTAATAACATAAAAATATAACTATTTCTGCCTCTAGTCACATTGGTAAAGTTTAAACAACCACAAAAGATACATTATCAAATAACCACTGAATATGATTATCATTTTTCTAGATACAGTTTATATTCAGGGACGTACGCAGAAAACAGTTTCGGGGGGATTTTAGTGATCAAGTCTCAACAAATGTGAAAAGACTTAAGATGAAATCAAAATGGCTACCACTAATGCAGTGTTCCGCAAATGATACTCTGATTTTTCGTATAACTTCTCAATTGTTTTAGTGAAATTAACATACTTAGTAGTAGTAGTAAATTGACAGTTGCTTGTATACTGTACTATATCATGTCGATATATGAGTATATACTTTGTCCAGGAGGACACTGTCTTCACAAAAAAAATAAAAGAAAAAAAAAACAGCATTCACAGGTTATCACCTGATTGATTAATTTCTACTTGCAAAAGGTGGTTCTTTTAATATTGAAAATGTCAGGTGTTTTTGCTTTTCCAACGACTGACTATCATATACAAAATTGTGTTTTTGATATCAGTATCGAGTCCGAACATCGAAGACCCAGAAAACAGCAAGAATAACTTCTGAAAAAATATTCAAACTCAAATGATAAAAGCCTCACTCGTTAAGAGTTTGCATGATAACTTATTTTCATCTTTTGCTTATTTTTACATTAGCAAAAGTAAATCTATACTCGTATCAAGAAAACATACTGATCCGACTATGCCAACAAAACCTTATTAATTTTATTTAATTTTATTTAATTTAATTTAATGTATTATTATTTGTATTTCTTTGTACTCATTTCACTTTATTTTCAATTATTTATTTCCTTTTTGTTTTGTTGGAAAGGAAAATAAAATAAATTTATTCGTTTCTTTTGTAATCCTTTGCTTTCATTGAAAAACCAAAATTGGGAAAATTGACACATGAAAAAGACAAAAATGAGCGACATGTGGCAGGCTGCATGTGGCTTATGGTAAAAAAAAAAAAAAAAAAACAAAACCAAACAGCAAACAACAACAAAAAAAAATAAACAAAACAAAACAGAAACGAACAAAACATAACGGAACGGAACATAATGTAACAGAACAGAACAGAGTGAAATATCCATTAAGCGAACCACAAAAGTAGCAACAACAGCGGCAACATGAACAAAAAGAACATCGACTGGCAACATAAACCGGAAGTGCATTAAACTTTCGAAAATCATTCGGGCTTTAATGCGTCACATACACACAGATAACACACACACACACTCACACTTATACATTTAAGGCAAGCGACACATTAATGCCATCACACAGATACACGTTTACACACGCATACACATTTAGTTGCATTGGTAGCTGACAGTAGCAGCACAAGAGCTGAACAGCGTAAAGGGATATGGGAGCAAAATCGTGAGAGACAGCGACATAGGCAACGCCTTTGCCAGCAATCCTTTAAGCTTTTTTTTACATGAAACATTTGCAACATTTGCTAGCAAAAATTTCATTTCATTTTACCTTCTTCTCATCTTCATACTCCCCCAATGTCACCCACTCAGTACTCAGCTGTGGGGTAGTGAGTTTCTTTTAACCTTCTTTACCCAAACCCCATAGACTTTCTTCATTTCACATATGCTTACATATGCATGTTTCATTCTTATTCTTGTTGCTGTTGTTAGCTTAAAAACTCGTTCAAGGCCCAGTCAACGATGAAGAAGACTCAGATTCAAACAAACAAAGAAACAAATAAACAAACAAACAACGCATTATATTACTTTTTTGCATTTCTCTATATAATTTTCTATGTCTCGTATATATATACGAGTACAAACTATGTATATATGAACTACTAGAATATATTTATATATATTAGACACTGTAGCGAACTAAATAGGGGTGATAGTGATGACCCATCATGGGCCTTCGGTACCCGAATATTAACAATTTCTTTATAATCAAATTCCAAAAAAGTCCGAAACATATTCAAGGGGCTTCCTAATCTTTATAAAAGGGCTTCGAAGTGACACACTAATCCTATGGTTTAACATAAGCACTTGCTATGAAGATAAAATTACTCACAAGATTGTTGAGTAATTTTAGTAATATCTTCTTGTTTGGTTGCATCCTCTATTTCCTCCTTGGCTTGGAGCTAATGCTTATGTGAAACCTCCACCGCTCTATGCGCAACAACCACATCCACTATGGAAGGTCACCGCTTGCCATAACGGAACAAGTTCCATGGGGTCCTGACATAAATTAAAAAAAAAATATCTTTGGTCAGGTTAATTAACCCATAAATAGAACAATATACTATACTCATGGATGTGGCATTCTCACTATAGTCAGCAAGGTTTATCTACGTTCAGTTGGAAAGTAATAGTTACATAAAAATATGAGTTGACTGAGGGCCTTCGAAAGACTTAGACCGCTACTGAGTACATTACATAATGTACTTACTTATATACATATACATAAGTATGTATATTGTAAGCCTCAAAAGAGTATGAAATCCAAAGTAACTAAACATTTTCGCTTTCCATTTTCCTTGGATGTTTAAAAAACTCTTGACGCTTAACACTTTTTACAATATTTTTACATTAGCTCAAGTTGCTTTTTTCATTTACAATAAATAAGTCTCCAGCATACACATGGACACACACACATTCAGATACTTTGATTTTCCTTCATGTTTCTTTAAATTTCTCTGCTTTAAATGATTTTTCTTTTATTTATTTTATTTTATTGTTTGTCTAAATGAAATCCTTTCCCTTTTGTCGTTTGTTTTCTATTTTATTTTTTGTATTTTATCGATTGAACATTTTTCTACTTTGCAAGTTATGTTTCATGACTATTCATGGGTTGATTGATTGATTGATTGATAGATGGATTGATAGATTCATTGACAGTTTGATGCCATGCCATCATAAGTTAATCGAATTTTGTTAAACAAAATGAAAAAATACAAAATAAAGAAAGAAAAAGAAAGGAATAAAATGAAATACTACAGATCAATTGTTTTACCACTCAAGAAAAAGGGTTCGAAACTCATGAAGACTGAAAGAAAAGGGTAAGTGTTTTTATAGAAATATATATATTGTATATAAAGCAGGATAAACTAAGGAATGAGAAAGTTTGTGTGTGAAGAACAAATATATTCCAGGAAATGAAATCAAGTAACGATTTATTCTACTTACATACTTACTAGTAGTAGGGAGAATCGAATTGAAACTCAACAAATATGAATCTAAAGCCTTATAAAATCAAACTTAAATCTCATTTTTAACCTCTTTAAAAGGTTTTCACTTATCTTGCTCAAAAATGACTTTAAACCTTTTAAGCTTGAAAAATTCAAAAGATATGTTTACAAATCCTTACCATTTTCACATATATTTTTCAATATTCGTACAATATACTTAAAGTACTTAACCTATTTCAATTTCCTTCCTTAAAGCAAGAATATCGTTGTTTTTTTTTTAAATTACATTTTATTGAAATAAGTAAGCTGAAAAGCCATACATACTACATAAGTATAATGATTTATGTCAGTTGCTTTAAATTTCTACAATCTCACAGAAAATTTGTATATCACATGAAATTAAGAAAGTCTTTGACTGATTATTTTCGTAATTTTTGAAATATTTTCTCAGCATTCCATTGATGTAAGTAAATTATATTCAAAGGGAGTCACTCCTAGTGAATAAACCACAGCGAGCAATAATTTACTCATACAATTTCGATGTGTGTAATGATGTTACTATGCAGAACAATCTACTCGTTTTATTTTTCTATTATTCTTCAAAGTGTTTTATATTTCCAGTTTATATATATGTATTTCAATACTTTATAGTTTTCAGCATTTACTCTACAGGAAATTACCATGCATTTTTAGTACTAAACTCGAAATTAAATTATGACTTGTTAGATTTTTCAGAATTTGATTAAATACACAAAAAATTCATAATTATAAACCAAAGTATGGAATGGGAAGGGATGAACGTGAAGTATAGCATATTCTTTTTATTCTTTATATGTAGAATAACCGAGCATTTGTTAATTGTAGACTAGAGGTATGCATGAATGCACTCAAAGCGACGTTTGAGTAACTCATGTCAAAAACGAATGAATAACTTTTTTATTAGTTCAAAAATAATACATACAATAATAACCAAAACCAAACGAATGAAACAATTTTGTAATCAGTTGAAAAATAACTAATACAATAATAACCATAACCAAACGAATTGAATGGATACAATGTGGCGCTCAATATATCACGACGGAAATATTTTTTCCTGCATACACATTTTATATGTGTAATCATTGTTATAGGCTGGACGCTCACGAATTGTGTTCGCTCTTAAAATTGTTGTTTCATCTGTCTGAATCTCAAAATTACAAGAATAATTTGTTGCATTTTGTAGTTGGATTCTGCTACTGCGAGTATAATGAGTTAACCGGTTAATTCAAAATTTTTTTTAACATTTTTTTTTTTTTTTTTTATAACAACTTACTTCATCGAATAGTTTTTGGTTAATTGCAAGCGCAACTCGTACAATTTGTGCTCGATCCAAAACAACACAGTAATGGTTGTTATCACTCACTACTACTCTGAGTTCCGGTTTGTTTGAGTGCAGCCAAGCAACTGTCTAGTGCAAATAAGTACATATGCTAGTCGTTTGAAAATGAATGATTTGTTAATTTTGTTCTTGACAGGAAAATCGTTATAGAAGAGTTTGACTGTATATATTAGAGGTTTAAAGATGTTCCATTAAATGGCAACATAGTAATTTGTACACTCTTAAATGTACATGAGCAGCGCGTAAGAGCACATAAATGAAATGTTATCAATAACGATCTGCGAGTATTTTTTAGGTTTGTTCATCAACACTATTTGATGTAAACATGAGAAACTACTTAGCAGAATCGATACATTTGTTGCACAACCATTTGCCATCTCGTTAACTACCAGAATTGCGAGATGAAATGAGAATGACTGAGTTATGGATTGTTTAGCTTTTGGTATTGAAGGACTCTGGTAGCCTTTATAACTTGACATGTTCTAGAAATCTAATAAAAAATTTTAGTCAACTTTGCTGCTTATTAAACTGAACAGATCTTTGCCTGAAATACAGAGATTCAGTGTGTCAGATTGTACAATAGTTTCATTCATCTTTAAAGAGTCATACCTTCTCTTCGACAGTAATGGTTGATTCCTTATTTTTTATCTTTCTTTGCCGGACACATGCTTTACATCAGGGATGCGCAACCCGCGGCCCTAGGCCAGCATGCGGCCCGTGAAGTCATTCTCTGCTGCCCTTAGTGCAATATGTAGCTAGTAAGTAAAGTATGTAATCAAGAAAGAAAAATAAGAAAATAAAAAAATCGTGTGTAAGCCGAGGAATACTTGTGACGTCATGCTATGTTAAATGTTAAATGCTAAATGCGTTTAATACAAATTAGACCTGTGACGTCAAAATTGAGAATGAGCAGCGTAACAGGCCAAATTACTTATGCATGTGTTTAGCAAATTTTATAAACTCAAATGACTGGTCACCTTAATGATCTTAACACCCGCCTTCAAGGAAAAGACAATTTAATTAACACACTGATTTAAAACATCAAAGCTTTTGAAATGAAACTAAGCCCCTGGGAAAGTCAATTAAATAAAGGCGATCTGTCTTAGTTTCGAATGTAAGCAACTGCACATCCAACAAGCTTCGAAAAGTTTAGTACCACAGCTGAGCTTAAAGGACAATTTGAAGAACGCTTCCGTGACTTCAAGGAACAAAAAAATGAAAATCAAATCCATGAATCAACTACAGTTGTCGATGATTCCCCGCCACTTATGCAGATTAAGCTTATTGACTTGCAATGCAACACTACAACACAAAGTTTTATAGTGTCAGACTCCATGGGTTCTATTATAAGTATGTCACAAAGTCGAATTACCCTGCCATCCATCAGCATGGTCTAAATATAATATCTGGTAAATAGTTGGCGCATCGCGACTTCAAATTTTCAAGTACAATTTGACAAATTGATTAATGGAAAGCAAAGACAGTCTTCCCATTGGGGAAATATACAAACTATAAAAATAAATTATAATAATAATAAATATAAATATAAAACTATGATAATTTTAGAATGTTTTTAATACCTTTTGATTTCATACTTTTTTAGTGAGAAAGGTAGAAATAGGTAGAAATGAGTTGCGTATCACTGCTCTAGATGGTCATTGACCAAATGTTGTACAACAATTATTAGTAACTATAGTATAAGTTGCTTATGTACCTCATAAATACATAATTTAAAACGTCAAACTTTATACTTTTTATTGCTATAATACATTCCAATTCTAATTTGGTCACTTATACTAAATATTATTAGTAGTATGTCAAAGGTGCAAAACCGAAATAAATCTTCTTTAACCAAACTCAATTGATTGTTTCATATTTACATTGATTTTAAGTGTTTTATAAATGATCAATTGATTGAATTTAATCCCTTCAATTATGGAATTTTCAATCATAAAATCCATCATACCCTTTTTTGATATTGATAAAATAAGCTTAATTTAATTCATGCTCATATTTCTCCAACATCTATAAGACGGCATAATAACTTAAACTTGGATGAGTTTCTACAATTAATTTTAATGAATCATTAACTATTTTTAATCTATTCTCATCTTCGTCTTCGTTGTATATCATATATCTGCTTTTATTTTCCTGTTTCATACTATTGTACGTATTTATTCGGAGTAGTCCTTTGCACAGTTGTGACCCACTTAAATTGGACCTTTTAAAGACTTTCCATTTTTCATAATTGATGAAATTGTTAAACGCACATTTAAATAAGCTTAATTTTCCGTTGAATCCCCCAACTCCTTCCATTTCGGTTTCCTGATGTTTTTATATACTTTTTTTCTTCCTCCAACTTCCTACTCATTAACTTAATTAAAGCGACTTCATCAAGAAAGCTTGTCGTTTTGGTTCAAAAAAGATTAAATCAGGAAGGAAAAAAAAGGAAAATACGAATATATAAAAAAAGAAAGAATAGGATAAATTAAATAGGAAAAACCAAAACAGGAAAAGTTTTTCAAGCGTTAAGCGTCTTCTTGAAACATTTTCATTCATTTTGTTGTCAATTTTTAATTGGTTTTTAATTTTATGAGCCTCTTTAATTTTAAAACAGATTGAGGCGTCAAGCACCAAATGAATGAGATGATCCTTTTCAATTTGATTCAACTCAACTTAATTCAACATTCCTCGATACAATTTTACTTACTTAGTTCACATTTCACATTTCAAATTTCAAATTTATGCTTTAAGCACGCAAATACTACAAAGTAGTACGAGTAAATAGTTAGATATGTAGATACATACATAGATACATGTTTAGTGTTCTTTCAATCAGTTAAAGGCACAAGTTGGGCGTGTAGACACAGAGAAACACACGCCTAGTCCAAAGTGGAACTACTTTGAGTTTATCTTAAAAGGGACAAAACACGCACAAGTCGCACGCAGCGTAGCAGGTGTCGGCAGTAGTGACGGTCAGGGCGATAGACGGGAAGACATCCTGGCAGGCTGACTGGCTGGCAAACCAGTAAACCAGTAGAACAGTAGACCAGTAGGTCGGGCGTGGTTACATATGAAATAGATAGATAGACAGATAGACAGATAGACATAGAAGGGCGGTCAAAAGGACTGATCGACAGACAAACAGACAGACAGATTGCCATAAAGACTGACAAGTAATATTCATGCAAAATGAATGGGCAGCTAATAGCCAAAAAAGGGCTTCAAAGCATATTCATGTTTGATGTGATCAATAATGAACGTCAATGGCCATGGGCAGGACAATCAAAATAACCAAACCAAATGACCACAGACAGATAAACTAATGGACAGATAGAGTAATGGATGGACAGACAAACCGACAGACAGACAGTCACACATACATACAGATATATAGAAATCAAGAAAGAAAAGACTAAAAGACTGTCAAGTAGACTAGTGGCACTCTGGCAATGGGAGCGTCGAAATTCAATGCCAAAAAGGAGGCAAAACGCAGCAGGGAATTGATAACCTCCTGCCGTTTGTCACCATCATCATCATCATCATCATTATCATCAATATTGTAATAGTTCTGTACACGCTTAATACACTGTTCCTATTCATGTGGCTATGCCTACGCCTAGTTGTGTAGTATATCTTGTCTAAAGTTCAGTTCATTTAGTTGGTTAGTTTCTATCTTATCCTAAACCAACCAATCTTTAATGTAAGTTGAACAAATTCAGACTCATTTTCATTTCATTTCACTTTTCGAAAGAGGATGACGATAGTTGAGTTGGTTGGTTGTTTGGTTGGTTGCTTGCTTGCTTGTGGTCTATGTAAAGGCAACAAATGTTTTCCTCATCACGATTTTCACAAAACAGAAACATAAAGTACGAGTATGTAGTATACGACTGGTGAAGTCTGCTTGCTGCTTACAAAATTTCAATCTTTGCATTTTTGTGGCACGAAGTTTGATTCAAGCTCATTCACAATGGCCTTGTATCCTGTGTCACGTATTGTGCTTGATTTTTTGAAATATTGTAGTAATTTCATTCCTTTTCCATTGACGACAACACGCAATTTTCATTTTAAGTTGCCTTCATTCATTCAATTCAGTGTCACATATGCGATAATAAAGTTTATAATTAACAAGGCTCACAGTTGTCTCAGGGTAACCATATATCATACATATACTTACTACTTTTATACGTACGTTGGGTATAAGAATAAAAGAATGTATCACATTTGTCCAAATGTTTGTACAACACTTAGTAATAAAAATGAGCAGAATAGATACACAATGATCTATGGGATTCAAAAGCTGTTAAATCCAGGGAATTCTTACAAAGCAACATTTACTTTTAGGAAAACACTAGATCATTTACAATATTGTAGACATTTACAATTTGGTATATAATAAATAATATTCTAATAAAGTTCGTTTGCAATTAAATATTTTATTATTTACAATAAAAACATCAATCCAATTGAGTACAAAATTAAATTATTGTAGAACCAAACTGAATAATTTCACTCATAAAATCATTTTTGTGTTCAATTTAAATGAAAATATTTGAAGCTACAAAGAATCCGATTGTCTTTATAGCTTACTCTACACTACTGTACTATGAGTATACAATATACATATGTATATACAAATATATACAAATCCGTTTTTTTTTTTTTTTTTTTTGCTTGTTTAAGTTTAGTTTAGTTTTGTTTTGTTTTCATTGTCACCTGCTGTGAAACTTTTTTGATTCAAACTACGATAAATGTCAAAGCGAAACTCTATTTAACAAATGATGATGATAGTAGTAGTGATAATTTTAGTAACTTTTCATGGCCTTAAAACCATCAGTTTTGATATTATCGTTTTTTTTTTTTTGGAGTTTTATTCTTTAACATTTTTTACCTATCTCTCCCACACTATTTTAATGTATTTCTGTAACTTTTGGTATTCTATTTAAGTACTCGTATTTGGCATAAACTCATTCATAACTTTATTTGAAGTTTTGCTATTAAATCATGTCCTTCCTTTATGATTTGAGTTAAGTTCATTCCACTTCATACAGTCAAAAAAACACACTAACTCACTCACACACTCATATTAGCCTGAAGCTCTTTAGTTGCTTATTATTGTGGCCCTGAGGTGTCTGTTAATATCCTTATTTTGCCATTGATTATAGTAATTTTCAAAATAATATGGCAGCAGTAATATTTAACAATTTGCTCATATTTTTCATGAAATAAAAAATCACATTTAAATTATGTAAGTAATTTATTTATTTAATTTTCTCTTTTTTTTATTGTTCTTGATTGTTTATTCATGACCGCATTTGCTTGTTGTTCATTCTAAAACAACAATAATTTGATTTTGTTGTTGAATGCAACCTCTTATTATTAGTTCGTGCTGTCACATAAATTGATATTTAATTTCATTTTATTCTTAAGTGATTTCTATTGCATGATAAATGTTCTTTTATATATTTATTTTTTTTTTTTTTTTTTTTATTTGGTTGTTCATTTGAAAAATGGATAATTATTCATTACTATTCACTTAGCATGTACGAGTACATCAAATGAAATCAAATTATATAATCTATCAATTATTATACAATTTAAATAAGAAATAAATCAATTTCATTTTTATGTCTTGGCTATGATAATTTTCTTTTATTTCTTAGGAAAATTCTTTGAATGACAATTAATAGATTTTATTTTGTTGCTACAATTAATCAATATAAAAAAAATTTAAATTTTTTGTAGATATAAAAAGGAAATATGTATGTACTTAATATTCTTGACCTAGTTTCAGCATATTTTTGAAAAGTTCTGACCACATTGATTTATATTCCCATGTCATTAATAATCTTCCATTATCTGATGTTGGTAATGATGCACTGACTGTCTAGACTGGTGCAACCATGTATGATGAATAGGTGGCTCTTTGTGACAAATTTGTTGTACTGCCATTTTACAATTAATTATTTTACAACTCTTATGTGGATACCAGTTAGATAAGGGTACCACCCTTATTCCGGATAGTATAGTCCGGCCAGACCACAGGCACTTATATAGGATATCGGTGGTAGTTATTTAGTGTTATGTATCTTTTATGTGTCTATGCGTGTGTCCTTAGTATAAAGTGTATATATTTATGTCATTTTCATTGTGTGTTCAGGTAAATTAGGGTGGAAATCCGTAAGTAACAAATTTAAAAAATTAAATAAAAACGTTAAAGAATTGCATATTGGTCTGGCAACACCATACATATACAAGATTGAGAAAACAAGTCCAAAATGCCTATATCCCATACTTATACTTAACTTTTTAAATTTTTTTTTCACCAACACACTCAAAAATAGTCCATTGATGGTAACATGGAATCTCAACAAAGTAGTTTAATTCTTTGTACTTTTAAAAGAAGTCAACGTCAACGTGGTCTGGCCAGATCTTAGTGTTCAGAATCTGCTATAGGTTTTCAAAATGTTCATATCCCCCTTCTGCTCAAAATTAGTTGATTGGAGGTAACCTGGAATCTCATGGCTGTAGTTTGATTCTTTCTACTTTTAAAATCAGCTCAAAGTTAAAGGTTTGGCCAGACCATGGTGTCCGTTTAAGTGTTAAGCTGGTATTTCTTAAAATGTCTTGGTTTTAAAAACAATTATTGACTTATAAGTAGGAAGTTTCTAGTATTTATATCAATCGTATAAAGACTTTGGAAATTTTTTTAACCTTACTTATTATTATCGAAATAGTATTACTATACATAAAACTACAATGAGGAAAAAACTTAGAAAGTTGCTTTTAAAATTTGTAATTTCAGCCAATTTTCGATTTTTTTTTCTATGAAACAATGAGACTGAGTAATAATTGGGTTTGGTTAATATTTTACAATGGATAATGAACACATACAATACTTAGATATGTATGAGTTGGAATATAAATTCTACTACTACTCTTGATGATTATTTTTTCTTTTTTGATGTAGACGTCAACTGTTTGATTTGCACAGCAGACTTTCTTTTCAATGACTAAATTATTAAGCTAAGTATAATAAACTCCAAGTGATATGGAGGATGATGTCGATGATGGTGATTTGGAGGAATTATTAATTCAAGGTCTTCATAAATTTTCAATTGAGTTATGACAGTTCGACTGTATTTTGGACAACAAACCAGAATGTCCATCTGTTTCTCATTTTGTTTCTCACAAAATTTGCTTCAATTGCTGTACATATCAGTACATATATAAATACTTAGAAATATTGTTAAGACATCAACAATTCAGTCTTGATCTGGGTATCATGAAAAACGGGTCTTCTTGTCAGATTTTTTTTTTTTTTTTTTACATTTTTTGATTTTTTAGCATAACGCATGTGGATACAATGATTGTTTTATGATTTGTTGTATAGATGTACAGAGTTTTTTGAGTTCCTACTCTAGAGACTCAATCTACCTGTAGTTGGCTTTGCGAAAAACATGGATTATCTAAATTTAATTCAGTAAGGTGCCCTTGAGCTTTGCACATCGTCATACCGAAAATAAGACACACATGAAAATGTAGTCACTGAAAACGAAGGGGAATTATTGTAATGCCCGGAATCAGCACATCTTTTTAATATGTGGCGTTCATTATTGTTGCTTCAATCACATTTGGCATCAGTTTTTTCACAGAAACTCTGGTTCCATTGCACAATTTTTGTGTGTTCAGATTCCGAAGGAGCATTATTGGTGACCCAATTTTTAATGTGAGTTTATGCGGTGTCATTCCAAGCGGGTCCAATGAATTGAGAAATTTGACTAAATAATTAACAGATTGATCTTCTTCCGTAACTATATCAATGGATTTGTACTCTTGAACTGTACCAGCCGTATTCCACTGAATATTATAGTTGATTTGATTAACGTCATCATTAGTTGGAGATAAGATAGTTCGCTGGCTAAGCCAATCAAGATTATTGATATTTTCGGCGATGTTTGGCAAAACCTTTTTTCAAGATCTTCAATTCATGACTGAAAAAAAAAGCAATTAAGCTGTACTTCATCTATCAGGTGCATATTCAGTATAAGCCAGTGGTTGCCAACTTGTGGTCCGCAAGAACTAAAATATGGTCTGCCGGGCAACCTTCCAGATATGGACATCTATTTTGCTCATCATAAAAATCTTCTCCATGAGAAAAATACATACAATATATGTGCCAATTTTCAACGGTGTTATCAGAGAATTAAACTGCTATTTCAGTATAATTTGTTTAGTATACTTTTAGGGTATGTTTGGATATCCGGGATCTTGGAAACATAGACAAAACTATCTTATGTTCAAGCCGAGAACCAATCATACATATTCACAACATTTCTATGCAATCAGAATAACGGTATGGCAGCCCATAACATACGAATAAACTAAACTCTAATTTTTATATATCAAAAGCAGATTTACATATGTTAATATATCAATAGTAGTTATTTAATTATTGTCAGCAATACAATAGTAGCTATAAAGGATTTTTTTATACAATCCACATAATGTGATAAGAAGTCAGTTTAGATTTCAGACTCCATAGAAGTAGTTTTTAGTCTGATGGTTTCGAATGGCAATAAGTAAATACATATTATAATAATATTTCAAATATCAAAGAACTCAAATTAAATCAATGAGAATGTGAATGTGAATGTTTCATAATGAAACTTATTTAGAGCCTCAAGGTTTTAAAAGAAAAACTCCAAAACGTTAAATGTTTGTTGTTTTTCTTTTAATGTTTTTCTTCTGTCATAAACTTTCTTTTTTATTTATTGTACATTTATTTATTTAAGCTTTTGAAAGAAGAAAAATCGCTGACGTCTTTTGATTTGATTGAATAGAGCATACTCGCATACTCCTGTATACATATATAAATGTATCTAGATACACACGTGTATATAATTTCATGACATTATTTAAGAATATTGAAACGTTTGCACATTAAATAAATTGTCCATTATTTATGTAAATTGATAATGTAAGCATTTTAATAATGCACACAAGTGTTTGTTTGTGTAATATTACTACAATTTTTTCTATAAGATACATTTATGCACGTACGTTTGTATGTTACATACTTGTGTACTACATATATTGTATACACAATACTATGTCCATGTGATTTTTGTATACTCGTAATTTAGTGTAAAATTTTATTTATTAAATTATTATTTAATCAAAAATCATTTAAACGTTCAATTATTTTAACTTTTTTGTTGTTATGTTTTACTGCTCTTTTGAGTTTATAATTCAATTGAAGATAAATAAGTGAAAAAATAAATAAATAAAATAGAATAGAATAGAATAGAATAGAATAGAGTAGAATAGAGTAGAATAGAGTAGTAATAGAATAGAATGAAATTAAGTCATACAAGTGAATATTATATAATAGTATCATGTATCTATCAATCAATATATCTATCTATCTATCTATCTCTCTATATATACAAATAAACATATGTATGTATGTATGTATGTGGATTAGTTAGTAAAACTTAAATGTAATATAAATTTCATGTGGTAAGAGATATTGTATTTTGTAAAATTTAAAGGCATCATCAGAATAAGAAACACTTGAGATGTAAATAATAACAGAAGCAAGCGACAAAAGCTTACTTAAGCTGAACAAAAGAAAAGTTATTAAATGGTTTGATAGAATAAACAATCCAATAGATACACAAATACTGAAATATTACTAGATACTAGAATAACAAAACAAATCAATATGTTGATAAAAATATTGATAGATAGGCAAACAGGCAGCCATTCAGATAGACAGACAGACAGAGAGACAGACAGACATACATACAGAGAGTTAAGTACACAGCGAAAATTTTGTTTATATTAAAGATAATAATGATGATGGTGATGACGATGACGATGATGATAATTATGATGATGATTATAATGTGATGACTTTGTCATCAATACTACGTGATTTTCATAATTCAATAGACAGCAAATTGAGAGACAGTAACTTGAATATAGGAGCTGGAATGGAATGGAATGAGATTATGTTTATGATGCGTAAACATTGTCAATAATTTCCTTTCTTCTATCAAATCTTTTCCTGTTTATTTTATTTTTTCTTTTTTTCTGTTTTTTTTTTTTTTTTTTTTTTTGCAGTTCATGCTTTTTTATTTGTTTATAGGCTTATTTATATATTTGCATTTTGTGTATCTCTGAAGTTTGTATACAAATAATATTGTTTGTATATCATTTTTTTATCTATATTCAATACAATATTTGCCATGACATAAATAAATGCTTTAGTAAATAATTGAGTACATAAATGATTGACTGAATGATTGAATGATTGATGGTATGCATTATATCCTGCTTAAATGTATCTTTAAATCTATCAATGTGAAAAATAAAGAATGCTTTACTTGCAAAATCATCAACATTTTTTTTATCTATTTTCAAAGTAAAAAGACAGATAAAAACGTAAAAAAAAAGGATTGGTTAAATAGAGAGAAAAATACAGAAAGAAAAAAAGGATATACCACGCCTTATACTACTTACTTACAAATATCATTCAGTCATTCATTTATATATGTATCGTATATGTAGTACCTACTATATAGATATGAACTCTTATGTCTGCACCTTTGTTATTTTTGTATCCTATCATTTCACTTCACTTCAGTTGAGTTGTTACTATCTGAAGCGAAGTGAATCGAATTGAATTGAACCAAACTTAACAGAACTAGTAAAAAAACAACAAAAAACTAAACTGAAAATAACAAACAGAATAGAACAGAATAGAATAGAACAAAATAGCATTCAACTGAAGAGAATTGAGCCGGAACCGATGGTTGATACTAAAGTATAAAGGTGATTTGAGTGGGAAAAGTGCAAAAGTGTTTACGAATGAAATTTTATGCATTTGATTTATTTCTTTCCTCTTTCGTTTGCGATAATATTTTTTTTGTTTTGTAAACAATATAAAAACAACAACAGCAGCAACAATAACAAATAACAATAACATTACTAAGTACTTCTTCTCCCAACTAACAATTGTAGACTCATAACTCAAAGTTACACTATGCAGTATTCAAGTTAAAGCAAACCAAAAATACTATAGTATCTTTCGCTAAAAATCTACCTCACAAAAGTTGTCTGCCTGCCTGCCTGCCATCCACCCGCATTTTTATGCTGAACTCTCAATTGATTTGCATAAAGTTTCTATTGTACAATACACAGTAAAGCTCACCAACCGAACGACAAACAAACCGAAAAAACAGTCAAATAGACAGGGCAAACAGGCAAACCAACAACAAGCAGATATAGAGAGTTGATAGATAGACAAACAAAATAGAGAAATAGTAGACCAAAAATTTTATACGCAGTCAGCAATTGGCACTGAACAACGCCCTAACTTCCTTTTTACAATACAATATTCTTGTTTTTTTTTTTTTTTTGCCTTACAATAGGATTAACCACGCACCAGAGACGGTAGGGAAACATAAGCACTTCTTCACACAAAGCCATGACCAATAAATTATTCCTACAAAAAAAAAATAAAAATTTATCATAAACAAAGCAACAACAAGTTTTACCAAAATTCAATTCAAATTCATTCTTATATAATAAAAGAATAGAATTCAAGTATCAAGTATAAACAATGTGTATTTGCAATTGACACAATAACATGACTAATTGTTTTTCAATTAAAAAAAAAAAAAACAATCACTTTAATAAACACAATTTTAAAGTAAATTAAATAATAAAACTATTTAAAATTGAATGAGTCTCAAAGACATAAGTAATTGTTTTAAAATATATTACATATTCACTTTTTATACTCTTCACGCAGTATGAATTGATCAGCGCGACAAGACGAGTTGTCCGTCTGTCCGTCTGTGTGTATGCAAACCAGTCCCTTAGTGTTTGAGCCAGAGAGCTGAAATTTGCAGTTAGTTAATCGCGAACGACCTGTTTAACCTAACCTAACCTAACCTAACCAAAGGAGCATTTACAATATCTCTGAGTGTTTTATTTTGATATCTTTGAAGAATTTCTATGTTAGTATTAACACAAGAAAATGACCAATAAATTGTACTTAAATTTTTGTTCTTAACGAAGAATTGAAATTGATTATAAATGAGTATCGATGTATCGAAGCCATAAACATTTTTTTTTTTTTTTTAAATAATCTATTTTAAATATCTTTATCTATAAATTGGCACAAGGACATGACCAATTTAATTTCTCATATATATTATATAAGTACAATAAAAAGTTATATATTTTTTAATGTTCAGATGTTAAAAGAAAGAAAAATTCTTAACTTTCTTATTGAAAGCAGAAAAACGAGTATAAATTAAGTAAATTAATTCGAATGAATGAATGAGTGAGTAAGTGAGTGAATAAATGAAAGAATGATTGAAATAGTACTAGTAAACGGAAAACGGAAGTGAAAAGTGGTTGCTTTGAGTACTGTGACTACTGACTGATATACCTGGGGGGTAATACTTACATTACTACCTACTATACTATTATTCCTTTACTTAAGGCCTACAAAACTTGTATAATATTCTATGACTTCTTTCAAACTTCATGCATTCAGGCATTCAATCATTTCCGGACGACAACAACAACAATAATGAAACAACAACAGCAGCATGGTAGAGTTCTTACTTGTAGAGCCACCAGCAACTCAACGGGGACACTCAATCGTCGCACCTTTTGTTTTGCATACTTCAAGGCGCAAGCAAAAAAAAAAAACGAAATAGCAAAGCGAAAAGCAAAGGAAAGCAAAGTGTCACGGAGAAATAAAGCGAGAAATTAGAGTATTGGGATCTACTCCTTGTAACTTTTAAGATATAGGCATTGTCACGATTCAATAGGATTTAGCTGACTATAGTATGGTATAGTATATAATATATTTTAGTATGCACAAGTTTGGCCCGATAACTTGATATTGCATAGACAGAAATTGTGTGTGTGTGTGTGTGTGTGTGTGGGTCTGGTGGAATTTTATGCTTGTGTAAGCTTTGTTAATTCAAGTTGTTTCTCTTACTTTATGTTGTTTCATACTTTCTTTTTTTTTCATATTTTTTTCGATTGTAAGTTGAGTTAGTCCCAATCAATATTTGGGACATACAATAGGTAAAACATGAGTGCATATTGCTTTTGTTTCTATTATTGTTGCACAAGTGACCAAGTTTTACTATTTTTCTTTTCTTTTTTTTTTTTTTGTTTTCTTTTTTTGTTTTTTGTTTTTTGTTAGTGTAGTGTGACTTGTAACTGTATACAATTTACAATTTTGTTTGTAAATGAGTGTAGGTGTGTGTGTGTAATTCTGGGTATTTGTTTGTGTGTAGCAATTATGTATTTCAATTTGTGCCCATTTTGCTTTGCTTCTGTAAGAATTTTATGGTATTCCATGTAGCAGAATTTTCAGTTTATGAATTTTGGTAGTTTTTTCAATTTTAGGAAACTTGTTTTTAGTTCAATTTTATACTTCTTTCTTTATTTGTTATGTTTTGTTTTATTTTGTTTTTGTTTTTGTTTCTTTTTTTTTTTTTTTTTAGTTTTGTTTTAAACTTATTATAAGCCTGCAGAAGATTTATACTTACTTATTTTATTTCCTATTTTCATACAAACTCTTCAATGTATCTTTTCTTTTCTCTTCTTATAATACTTATTGTCTTTTACTTTCATTCAATTCTTAACTTAATCTTATCTTATCTCTTCAGTTAGTTTGTCAGCTATCAGTTTTTTTGTTTAATTTTCTTGTTGTTCTCAATTTCTTGGCTTTTAAACTAGTTAATTTTGTTACTAGTATCTACAAGGATCAAATGCAGTCATTGTCCACTGATTGCCAACCAGTACAAATGCTTGTGTTTTTTGGTCTCTTTTTCAAGAAAGAAAATCTCAATTTTATTTCTTTATGAGATGAGAAATTTATAATATAATATGTCATTTGCCATTTGCATTTCTTTTTTTACTTAAACTTTATCGAAATAAATGATAAAAATATGTTGTTCTTCGAGTAAAATATAATAAAGATATCTTTGATTTGATTTTGATAAATGTTTTCTTTTTTGAAATTAAATTCTCATATCATTTATCATATTTCAAATTGTTGAAATACAATGACAAAAACATGCCTTTCTATGCTAGATTGAAGAACGATTAAGTCAAGTAGTTTCAATTTTTCAGTATTTCCTCCATTAGATGAGCTTCTACAGGAATTTAACAAGATATGATTTACCATAATAAATTATGATCAATTAATTGCATCTCGACAATAATTTTTAATGTTCATCTTACTAAAGCCACATATACTTATAAATGAAGCATTTTGTTGGTCATACAAGAAAAAAATAATGAAAAAATAATTCAAAAATAAATATTGATAAAGTTGATTATAAGTAATATTGACTATACCTTTTAATACTGTAATAATCTGTAGTCTGAATCTTAAATATCAGTGATAGCCTGAAGTCCAAGACTTTCCAGAACACTGCTGAGAATATCTTAATCGGATGGTTGCCCCTGGTTTGCACATCAATATCAACGTTGACTTAGTCTTCAAATGATGCATCAATGTTTGCTACTTTACAGCAACCAAATCGGATAATAAAAGACAGTCCTTTTTTCAACCCAATGCGTAGTTTGAGTCTGCATTTTAAATTTCGAGAATCCTGCCTTCACTGAACCAGGCAAAGACACGAAACTTCGCGTTCGTTTTTTTTACTAAAAGCAGTACGAAAAAGATGTGTATTTTTGTGTATATCAATTCATAATTAGGATAGATTCATTGTATAGAAAGAAGTTCACTATAGAGAAGTCCGTCTATATACACTTATAGTCTCTGATGAGAGACAGATAGACAAACTAGCTGACTCAGTTTATTAACAGTATTTAGTTTCCATTAACATTCGACTACACAGTGGAGTATTATTACACTAGAGTCTTGCACGAACGCATTTGAAACGGCAACCAAATCATTTGTTACGTTATGAATGAAGCAAGTTTCAAATACTTAGTTGACCAAATAAAACGGATAGAATTTCGCGCCGACACTTGAAAATACCAAGTACTTGAAAAAAAAAAAAAAAATATTTGATTTCAAATGCCAACCGAATGCGAATAAACCAAGGATGAATCCAAATGAATGAATGCAAAACATTCAGTGTATTCATTGCATTTGAAAGTTGTTCTTGTTTTTCTTTCAACATTTCTGTTTTTATTATTTCGAATTATAAAATTCATTAATATATTTTTGAATTAAGGCCAAAATTATTCAAAATTTAAAAAAAAAGTGCGTGATGTTAAATCTTAAATAAATTGGAATAAAAAACAACGCATAAAAGTATGCAACATATTTTTTAATTGCAAGGAATATCATTGCTGTCGAAAATCATAAGAATTTAAATATGTAAGATAAAATAAACAAGTGTCTGTGTTTGATTGATTCAGATTTTTGTCATGGGGGTGGCCTTTTCAACTCATGAACATAGACGTCTGATATTGAAAACCAATAATGAAATTAGCGAAAGCTCACATCCTAGCGGGATACCCAACGGGATGGCAGCTAAACTACGAGGGTCGTTTATGTTAAACTCCTCTAAACAATTGTAGTATGTGTTCATTATACAAATAGGAAATATCAAAGATTCTTATCTATATACAGTAAAAATGAAAGTCGAAGTTCCTTTCTCTTCCAATACGCATAACTTCTACACCACTGAACGGATTTTGATACTGTTTTCACTGTCATTAAGAGAATTTTCTGCGAAGATTCAGATTTGTACAATACATTCTAAAAAAAATCTCTAATTCTCTATATACAAGGTCTGTCACAAAGCAAGGGAGACTTTTTGAAAAACAGCACTTTTTTCATAAATCATATGTTCAATTCCATTGCCATATATCGCAACGAAGATTTTGGCTCATTTTTCATAAAATCACGCACAATTTCAATGTTATTTGGTGTAATCATGAAACTTTTCTGACCGGGATGTTTGAAGGCCTTGATGTCCTTATTACTTTCTTTGAAACGTTTAAACCACTCATGGACTCTGACACGAGTTAAACAATTGTCACCATACACTTGTTTCATTAATTCAAACGTCTCAGTTAAAGTTTTTCCTCGTTTAAAACAAAACTTAATATTTGCTCTTTGTTCGAAGTTCACTTTTCGACCGATGGTATAAACACACTGTCACTTATAAAGCAATAACTCGGTTTCTAATTGTCCTTTGGTCATGAAATTGAACTTTAACTCCTTTAATGACAAAGGATATATAAACTGTTGCAAGAAGATCTTGATGAAATAAAACATTCTTTAACCCAAAATGTGGCCGATTTTTCTTTATTTTATCGCTCAAATTCTGCAATAAGTTCGCATAATATTCATTTTTTTTTTTTTTTTCATGTAAAATTATCCCAAAGACATTAAAAATCTGATGCCATGGCTTTACCTGCAGATTCAGATTCATTAATTTGACTGTCCATCATCTGAAGTGTAAAGTTTTGAAACCATGTTTTATCCATGTTTATAAATCAACGCAAAAAATCAGCTTCATTGCTTTGAAACAATCGATTGAAACACTGTATTTTTTTTTTTTTTTTTTGGTTCCATGTGTAATAGCGTCAACTATTTTGGGCACACTTTCCTCATGTCCAAATTTTCTATCAATATGTGATGCACAGAACTTTTAAAAATTAGTATGATATCTACTAATTAGCGTACTATCAGTCGATGGTTATTTAATACCATTTTGTGAATTTTCTTCACTATTTCTGGCCTAGTTACTTTACTTGATTACCATTCATTTAAACTCTTCCACCCGATTTTTTAATTATTTAAACGAAGAAGCTGATTCCCTCTGAATATAATTAAGCTCCGCTTGGATATTGGTTGGACTGAGTCTGAATAATTAAGAGTAAATGATAATAATGTGATAATTTGTGTCAAAAGCAAATTTTGTATTTAATTTTTTTTTTTTTTTTTTTTTTTTGAAAGAAATAAGTAGTTCCATATATGTACAGTTAAATTATAGTTTCAAGTTACTTTCCTAAACAGAAAGAGTTAAAAATTTGAATTTCACCAATAATATTTTGCTATAGGTTTAATCAACTTGCTTAGTTTAGTGTCCATTAATTTAACTTAAGCAAAAAATGCATTTGAATATGTATGATTAAGAATTATCTTAAGAATTTGCTTTCAAATTTCAAATTGAATATGAACCTATGCCATAAATGGTTCACTTTAATTCTCATAACTCTTTAGTATGTGAAAGGATTATAATTTATAATAAACTTTGTCAATTTAGAAATTCACATCAACTGATTTCATGATTCCCAGATTACTGAGTATGAGGAATAATTATCAAGTAATGGGCTACATACTTTTTTAGCAGAAAACTTGTTGAGTAGTTTAGCAAAGCGAAGAAGAGGAAATTGACTTTTTAACTTCTATAAGAAGACTTAAAGTATAGAAACAGAAGCAGAGGCAGAGCTTAGTTATTTATTAGTCCTATAGTCCTATGAGTCTCCATAAAGGGACTGACACAGTATCTAAGCTAATCTAAAACTAATTTCTTTTAAAAGGAACTTTAAATTTATAAGAAAAAAAAAACTTGGTAAGACTTAGAAAATCTCACGTGTTTTGTGTCAAGAAAAAAAACCATGGAACTTTGTCTTCTATTTTTTTTTTTTTTTTTTTTTCAATTTTTGAGTTGCCAAGATAATTTAATAATATCCCTCAATGATTCACACAAAAAATGCAGCAAATAAGGAAAATTCTTTAATTATTTATGAGAATGAATTTACTTTGGGATATTAAATGAATTTACACACCTTTAAAATTAAGTAAGAGATAAACTTTTCAGTAACTTTTTATAATCACTTATTCCTGTTCTCTGTCCTTGTGGATGTTTTTGTTTTTTTATTTTTACTTTATGTCTTCCTGCTGCTTACTTTTGACTTTTGAAATATTAATTAAGAAAACGTTTCCTTTTAAAAAATGAACATAAAAAAGAAAACCAGGAAAAACCTCTTATTTATGATACTCGTCTTTCTTTCTTTCTTTCTTTCTTGTATCTCACAGATACTTTTCAGACAGACACATTGTAATTCTTCTTTCATTAATTCATTACAGATACAACAAGAAGACGTCAACAAAGCTTCCACAACATTTGCATAAAGGAACACAGAATAACAATAATATATAATACTTACAAAGAACAATAACAAAACGAAGACAATAACGAACGAAAAATATTCATAAAAAAGAAAGAAGAATTATGATAAAAAGAAAAGAAAATCGTGAAAATTTTGTCATCATCAACATCATCGTCGATAGAATGCAATGCGTTCTACATTGACACAGTTGTAAGTACAACAAAAAAAGATATAACAAAAACTAAATAAACAAACACACAAAATAAAAGGATCTAAACAACGAAAACAGCAACAGAAAAAGAAAAAGAAACAACAAAAGATATCACTGAAAATACTGACTAGTGTAGAAGATATAGAGACTAAAGTAACAAGAAACAACACAAATCATCTATGGATAAAACATGATGTGAAGAAACTTTGTGGTAAAAATTTTTGTTCATTTCAACAAAAACAACAAAAAACTATAAAAGAAACGAAGAATGATAACAACAACAAAAAAAGATGATAATAATGATGGTGATAATGTTAAAGAAACATCTGCAACAGCAACAGCAACAGTAAAATTAACAAAACTAAGAATAGAAGCAGTAACAACAATAAGAGAACAACTAACAATGACAATGACAACACCAACACCAACACCAACACCAACAGCAACCACAACGTCAACAAACTAAAGACATGTATATGTTGTATCTAGATACATTTGTATATGCATATTCTATTCTTTTACTTTTGTTATATACATATATGTAAGTGTATATATATGTATATGTTGCCCCTTAAGGAAAACTTATAGTATGTGACTACAGTCAACGACATGACTAAAAGTGATTAAAGCTAAAAGCAACAACAATAATTATAAGTTATACATATCTATCTATGTATGTAGCTTCCTATAAGTATATATATGAGTATAAAGAACTAAAGATATGAAAGAAAAACAAATGAATGAAGAAAGAAATAAAGCAATGAATAAGTGAATGATGAGTGGAGAGTAAAATATAGAATATAATAATAAATAAAGCTAAACCGGAAGCGGAAGTACGCATTGACGAAGTTCGTTGCATGGCTATGCTTCCATGAATGATTGGCCGCCATTGTTCGTTGAAAGAAAAGAACTAAGGAACTAAACCAAGTGCACACATAAACAAAAAAAAAAACAAAAAAAAACAAACACCAATCTACAAAAGTGAATTATATCCGGCACTACACTTGTAGTAAATAAAGACAAAGATACTGAAGTTGTGGATGTTGATATTGCAGACAAACAAGAAGAAAAGAATTCAAATAGAATAAGACGACAACATACAGAAAAAGAATTCAAGAGAGAAGTTGAAGTGCTCAATCTAGTGAGCCACTAAAATGCACGAATAATAATAATAATAAAAATAATAATCAAGAACTAGAACATCAACCACAACAACTATTAAGAAGAAAATGGCGTACATGAGAGACAAAGTGTAAGACAACTTGATGAAAAGAGAATCTTAAAGAGGAGAGAACGTGGAAAGTGCGTTCAACCGAGTGTAAACACTCACACACTCACACACTCACTCACTCACACACTCACTCAAATACTCATAGATAGACAAACGCGAAGCTAGTAAAACAAGACTGAATGAAGTCAGGATAAACATAAGTAGAAGGGAAAATAAGTAAAGGAACTTTTGCCTCAAAGGCAGAGTAAAAGCAACTTATAGAATAAGAAACAATGAAAAGAAATGTGAATGGAAGAATTCTATTATAGAATAACAACAATTCGGCTGAGATTGTTTGGCACGTCTTTTAACTAAGATACGATAAAATAGACAACAGACAGACAGTCAAATAGACAGAACAGACAGCTAAATAAGAAGAAGCGAATAGCTAAAAAATAAGTAAACAAATGAAAGAATGAGTGACTCACTGACTGAATGAATGAATGAATGAATGTATAGTTGAGCAAGTCATAGTCAGAGAATCAAGGAATAACTCCAGCAATAACGCAGACCAACCGACCAACTGACAATAGATAAGAGTCCTGCATGTTTGACATGTGGTAAGCAACAAACAACAATAACAACATAACTCGAACGTGCCAACAAAAGAAGAACCAACCAAACCAACAATAACAAAATCAACAAGAAATATCAGTGCACCGAAGCACCGAAGGAACCAACCAACCAACCACTCACTCACCCTAGCAAACAACCACTTAACATTAAGACGAATATAAAGATGAAGACCAGGATGAAGAAGATGAAATAGAAAACATAAAAGTAAGCAAAACAGGACACATGTATCTGCTGCAGGCATTGTTGCTACAGCTAAACACAAAGTTGAAGTTTAAGAAGCAACAGCAACAGCGTCATCATCATCCTATCAGCCTGAAGGATACAAGACCAAAGCAAGAGAACATATTCTTAATATTGCTTCTATACACGTCATTATTATTATTATTATTATTATTATTATTATATAGTACATTCGAGTTCAAATCAGTGTTAGAGTTGGAGTTGGAATTGGGTTCGAATTTGGACTGGGAGTGGGAGAGGAAAGTATATATATGTTCATTTGTTTTGTTAATGTTGTTGTTACATATGTCGTTACTAACAATAACGACAATACCAGAAACAACATCAACAATAGTAACTCATGGACGAGTAGGAGAAAAACAAATCAGAAGAGACGAAACAAGATCATCATCATCAAACTGGCTTATGTTGATGTTGTCAACGTCAGCAATATATTGCAACAACAGAACAGGAAGGGAAGAAAATAAGTTATAAGAATAATAATAACAAACTATAAAAAGAAAACAAACCGCGTGAATGAAGGAAGTGTAAAAAAAACATGTTTATTTTAAATAATAAAAGCTACAGCAACAACAACAACAACAACAACGATAAGAACAACGCCAGCAACAAGAACAGCAGCATCAGTAATAACAAGAGTGGAAAAAGCATCCTTCATCAAGACCAAGGACAACAAAAAGTATCATCATTAAATCATTGTCATCGTCATCGTGATCATCATCATCATCATCATCAGGATATTGAGAAAAATAAGAACAGCATTCCAAATAGAAATAGATCCACCAATCAACAATTATCAAGTACACAAAGGAAATCCACCATTGTTAACTCGAAAATCTATACAGTTCTGATGCTCTTCACCTTGTTAAGTATAGCTCCGGCACCGAAACCAGCCCATGCTGATTGGTTATTGGACTGTGGCGATTGTCATTGCAAATGGAATTCGGGCAAAAAGACTGCAGATTGTAAGAATTTAAGTCTTCGAGCAATACCAGAGAATCTAAGTTCTGAAGTACAAGTGCTGGATCTCTCCTATAATCGTATACCACTTATTGAAGAATTCGCCTTTCAGCAAGCGCATTTACAAAATCTTCATAAGCTTTTCATACGTAATAGTTCAATTGAAAAAATCGAAGTAAACAGCTTCGTAGATCTTCAAATACTCATCGAATTGGATTTATCCAATAACTTGTTGCGTACGATTGATGATAATGTCTTTCAGCTATTGGTGAAAGTGCGTGCCCTAATATTAAATGGGAATCTCTTGGAAAGACTAACCAATAGAACTTTTGATGATCTAAGATTTTTGCATAAGATTGAATTGAAACACAATCGATTGAAATTCATCGATTTAGATGTATTTCCCAATTTGCCACTATTATCTCAAATCTATTTGGATGATAATCGTTTGAGCTTTTTGCGTAAAGAGACTTTTGAATCGGTGGTTCGATTGACAGCACTCTCACTTGATCAGAATCCATGGAATTGCACTTGTGAATTGCAGATCTTTAGGAATTTTGTGCTTAAGCGCAATTTGTATACGCCACCAACATCATGCTATTATCCTTTGCATTTACGTAATATGCTTTGGATTGAAGATCAGCCAGATGCATTTGCATGCAAGCCAAAGATTATATATCCGGCACGTGGTGCTTCTATTAATACATCAAAGGAAAATGTCACTTTGATATGTCGCGTTAAAGCCTCGTCAAATACGTTGATAGCTTGGGATTACAATAAGCAAATATATCGCGCCACAACATCGTCGTTGTCATCGTCGTCATCGTTATCATTATCATCATCATCAGCAGCAGCAGCAGGTAATCATTATGACTCTTTATCGAGAACTGGTGGATTATTTATGCCATCATCGTCAACAGCTTTGCAGCATCATAGTGTCACACATTACAATCAACGAGTGCACATACAATTGCTGCGTGATGTGGAGGCCACAGAGAAGGAATTCGGTCGTGAGGTCTTCATTTCACGTTTGAACATCATTGGTGCTGATAAGAGTGATGAGGGCATTTATACTTGCATTGCTGAGAATGGCGCCGGCAAGGATGTTGTACAGATGACTTTGCTTATACAGAAACCTGGTGCTCGTGATTTCTTGCTTCAAGGCAATCTGATTGTGGTCATCGGCTTAATGGCACTGGGCTTACTTAGTGTGTCTGTGTTTTTGGCCATGGTGACATGTTTCATTTACAAACGCTTCAAAAACATCAATCCGGGTCATCATCGGCATATGCATCACATCAATATGAGTACAGCGGATCAATTGACATCAAGTGGTGATCACACAACGGGAGCCATGACAACCAATGTTGTCATGGCCGGTGGCACCGATGTTATATTGGCCAGTGATGATGACAATTCATTAAGTCGTTATAAACAACACAAAACGATGACTATGACGAAGACGAAGACTTTAACGACAAAAACAACGAATCTAAATGGTGGCACGAGAAGCAATAGTAAATATGCGGATGTGATAAAACACCACCAAGTTGGTGTGGGTGCTGTCCAGGACAATGGTCTTATAGTTGGTTATGTAACTGGACCTGGGGTCACAACCAATGATAGTGCCACCGATGCATTACATCATCATCAGCAGCAGCAACAGCAACAGCAACAGCAGCAGCAGCAAGCGCAGCATCAGCATCATCGGAGAACTGGAGATGCGGACAAATCATATTTGGAGCGAAATAATGAAGGTAAGTGGCAAAATACATTCACTAATACTTATAATACACATATTAACAATATACACAAATACATGCACATGCGCATACATAGACGTAGACATTGACATAAACATACACGTAAGTTTAAACATGTGTTTATGGAATGAAGAATGAATAATTGTCCCCAAGGCTATGAGCTGACGGAAATTATGACCGACTTTGCCGTAATTTCCGTGTTTATGACACCTCCATGTGCCGCCATTCATCGTCATGTCGATCTCCTTACCATCTTTGTCTTTAACATCAGCATCATCATCATCATCATGGCGGCCATCATCATCATTATGCTGAATTGTTGACAATTCAGCGCTTGATGAATTTTGTAATTAATTTTCACAATCTCAGTCTCAGTTTTGCCTGAAAACCTTTTTTTCCATTACACACATTTCATAGTTCATTCCCTCCCAAATTCATTTCGTTTCATTGCATTTCAGATGTTTATGTCTTTATTCCGCTCATGAACCCCCCCTATCACGGTTTTGGTCTTCATCTAGGTCTCGGTTCGGATTGCTTTTTATGCTTGAGGACGAAGTTTACAGATTTATAGCCAAGCATAATTATTTCATAAATCACAGCCGATTATGGCCAATGCCAGGTTGTTCGGTCATCCATACTGCCACCTTAAACACCTTGCTATACACTTTTACACTCTTCCATGAAGTCATGAAGTTATGTACTTTTTTTACATTCATATTTTTGCATTATAAACGAATCACCTTAACTCACCTCACCTCACCTCATCTCATCTCATCTCATCTCATCTCATCTCACCAATCCAAACCAAACCAAACCAATTCAGTCCAATCCAATGAATGAAAAATATTAGGGTCGGGGGTCATAGCTTTTCTGTTTTTCATTTTCTTTGGTGGCTTTGTATGTGACGTTCATAGTAAGTATTTTAATTTATGAGCATCTGAGTTCAGTTCAGTTCAGCTCAGTACTGTTCTGTTCTGTTCTGTTCTGTTCTGTCGGTTCAGTTCTGTTCTGGCAAGTCTTGTCCATCGCACTCCGTAGTTCAGCAACCATTTTACATTGAGCTTAAGCCGCAACCAAAGAAACTGACCACCAATTGCTTACACATATCCATGGATTTTCGCAGCTCATGACAATATAATTTATCGCTTTCTATCACAGAGTTCATCACAGGATTGTAAGTAAGCAAGAGAAGAAATGCAAACAAAAAATAAAAGGACACATGAAGAAATGTAGGAATCTGTTTGTTGTCCAATTAAAACAAAAAAAAAAAGTAGTAGCTCATACTAGTAGCTTTGAGAATATTGTCATCAAAATATATAAAATATATAGACTTGGAAATGAAAATAAGAAATACACACATACAAAAAGGATTGTTTTCTTTTCAGTTATTCACTTTTAACTCACATACAAATGAATCCTGCCTGCAAAAGTGAACCATTGAGTGATGAATGCACCAATTGGTTAAGAAATGTCAATGCCTATTGTGATAATCTGCTCGCTACACATCCAGTTGATGAGTATTGGGATACTTGGTGGACAGATGAAACTCCAGGAGTTTATAAGCCAAATATCGAGACCATGAATATCTACGACTGCCACAAAGTAAAGCGTGATATAGCAATCTGTGAAGCTAATCGCATTAAAGCTGGACAAAAACATGATCAAAATAAAACTTACCCGTATACAATTCGTAGTTTAACCGAATTTTATAAGGATCGTTTATGGACTCTGGCAGTGATGCAAGTCTTAATACTATTTATGTGTATCACCGGATATGGTTGCTACGATGTTTACAAAAGTTGTGTCAAACCATTATTAGGAACAACAACTGTTGAATCAAAGCCCTTGCCATCTCCATCATCTCTACCAGCGACAGAACAATATGAATCGATTCCTGAAAAGAAAGATAAAAAAGACAGAGACAAGCCCAAAGACAAACCCAAAGACAAAGATAAAGATAAAGAAGACAGAGACAAACCCAAAGACAAAGATAAGGATAAAAATAATGATAAAAATAATGATATAAAACAAGATATCAAACAAGATATAAAAAAAGATAAAGATAGAAAAAGAACTAAGCATCATAGAAGACGTTCTGGTCCTTTCTATAGATGGTGGTATACTCATTGTCAGAAATTATGGTTGCACAGTACCAAAGAAGTACGAAAGAGGCGTAAAGTTCTTGCATTAATTGAAATTCGGAGAAAGGAGCGTTACGAGACGCTACGGAGCAAATGGTTACCAAAAGAGCAAAGACATACACCAGAAGAGCAACAACGAAAACAACAACTAAAAGAAACTCTTAAAAAAGAGCAAGAAGAACTCGAGGAAATTGAAAAAAGGCTCACAAAAAAACTTAAAGAAGAGAAGGAAGAAAAATTGAAAAGAAAGAACCAATCGAGCTCGAGCTGAGTTTGGTTTGCAATTGGTTTTCTTTGTTATTTCTCCTAGTTATAAAATAATAATTCATTTATATATATGATATATTTTTCTTTTTTTTTATTTTCTATAAAAAATATAATTAAAATTTATTTTATACTCACACACAAATCATATAAATACGAGAATGGAAGAATTTTCTTACACCAAATTAGTTCGAAATTTTTATTAGCCATAAAGAGATTAATGGCTTTGACGCTTATACTTCTTATTTCTACAATGCTGATGATGATGGCGGATGGCATTACTTTGAATTATGAATGCAAGGACTTACATAATAGAGTTGCCAAAATGATTTATACATACAATTTATGCCGGGTAAATTGAGCATTGGCTTCCCCCCGATGGGTCTCAGGATGAGATTTAGCACATCAATTAATAGGAGAAATAAATGAAATGAAATTAAATTATATCCATTCAAACATTTAAAGTTTAAAGATTTTTTTTATTAGAATATACAATTCAAATGCAATCGATTTGATTTAGTTTAACATTTCATAAGCAAAGAAGATGTGCAATATATTCATCTTCATTATCACTTAGCCATGCAAAAAGTCTGATACTTTGCCTTACAAATTCCACATTATTGTGATCTCCAAGGACTTGGCGAATGTAAAAATCTAAGCTTCTAGATGATTTGCAGACTTCCAGAACTGAAAGTAATGCACCAATGTACAGTGGTCGGAATCCCAATTTTTAGCCATAAACTCCAAAAATAAAGCTACAGCATTGAAATTTTGCACATATGTATATTTGGTAAGGCAAATCTAACTTTAAAATAAAATTTGCCGTTGATTAGACCACGCCTTCACCTACTTCCTATACAAATCAACCCATCTCTGAAACAATCTTCTTCATAATGCAATTGTAAAAAAATATGAAACAAATTTATTGATTAATCAACATAAACATCTAATTCTAACAAAAAAAAATTATCATTATCATCAGATACATAATTCTCTATTTCAATATTGTAATTACTTATTTGAGTTGGTGATTCCAAAAGTGTAATTAAATCTTGAGGGACTGGTCTCTTTTTTTTTTATTATTTCCATTCTTAATAGAGATACTTGATAAAAATGGATCTGATGAGTTCATAGCCCTGTAAATATTATTTCCCTACGGGAAGAACTGCAGCTTTCATAATTTGTGATCCAATAACTTATGCACCGTCGTTAGCATGGGATACCAAGGATATTTGGTTATGTACAATTAAGCAGTTCTTTCACAAAACTCATGAAATTTTAAAAAGCTTATTTGAAACTCGCAAGAGGGAGCAATCAAAATAATATGAAAATTATGAAGAATCTGTTCATCGAACTCCAATATTGAGCTAAACAATTCAGCATTTGAAAATATTCTTCTGCCCGTATTCCCATCATTTGAATTTGGGCTTATCTACATGAACACAAAACTTTTCCCATAATTTTGTTTGAATGTCCTTATCCTCATATGCCAAATGTGGCCGCCCAATTTTATGTCCACTTTTATTTTTTTTTTTTATCGTTGACATTATTGCGATATGTTGTGATGTAATGTTCTTCATGCAACAATTCAAATCTAATGTCTTTTGCATTTTTAAGGACTTCCTTGACATAACATTTAAACCAATGAATTTTCTTTTTTATGTCGGACGTTTTTGACAATGCCCAGTCCAATAGACCACTCACATATTGTTTCCTTCCAAACTTCAAATATTTTTCTACGGTGAAACCTGACCTTGTCTGAAATAATTCATTTTATTCATAATAATTAAAACTATCGAATAATACAAATATTGAAGTTTCGTTACACATTAACACATTGCAGTTAATTGTAATACTTATATTCACTAGTTCTGTTCCACAAAAGACTATGACTTTCAGTTTAGAATTTACTAAAAAGACATCACAACAAAAACACAAAAAGTAATCACAAAATCAAAAGCACATGTAAAATATTCTACACAGTTCTCATCTAAATATCTTAAGCTTTGTTTTCGATTATTTCAATTAACAATTAGTATCTTCTTAGAATTTAAAAATAGCAAAGAATTTTTTTTTTTTTTTTACTTTATGGCTAAAAAGTTGGGATTCCGACCACTGTGCAATGTATTGCAATAGCTTCATTATGGTTAGTAAAAGTTTGTTAAGTTCAGCGGAGCCAATTCGTTTTTGTGACGAGTTAAAAAATTATACTTTTATTGTTTTCTTTTTCAAATTTTTGTACAAACACCAAGCACATAAATATATCATTCAAACACTAATAGGATAAAAGATATGTAAGGAAAAAAAAAATAAAATAATATTATAATAATAACAAAACTTTGAGTTTTAACAAATTTTAATGCTCCCCTTCGAAAATTGTTTTCTCATCTAGACCCCAATCAATTTTCGAGCCCAAAGGAAACAAACGTGCAAATATGACTGCGCATTGTTTATTTAATATAATTTCGAGCTTTTCTTTCCTATTTTTATATTTAACAGAGTGGGGTTAAATTTTTTGCTTATGAACCGGAAATAAAGTGACCAAGCGTCAAACATTTACCATGCGCTTAGTTTCACTTTAAGTTCTGGCTTAGATTCGTTTACAACGATGCTTTAGGATGGTTTTATGCCATCGCAGGAATCAGGGTGCACAATGTTGAGTGCTGAACAAATATTTATTACGTGAAGCTATTTCCTTTGTTTTTGCCTGCTTGCCTGCCTGCCTCTAAGGAAGATAATGAATGATATAATATTTAACCAAAGAAAATGTCATCGAGCTTACCGATGCGAACCGCTTGGGAAACGCTAACTCACTCACTGACTCACTTACCAGCATACCTACTGGTACTACTATGCAAAACTCATACTCATCATGAATATCACTTGTTTTTTGTAGATACGCTCAACCTGAAGTACCCGCATGGTGTGGCGCAAGGCAATGAGCTTAGCTATGCAGCCATTGCCCACCCGACGTCATCTTCTGCAACAACAACACCCACAACGGTAGCAGCTGTGACTCCTACTTCATCGACAGGCGGTCGAAGCACTGGCAGCAGCAGCAATAAGACAGCTACACCTAGCAGCATCAAAACAGCTATACCAGTCGAGTACCAACCAGATCTGTTGCCAGCCTACAGTAGCACTCTGAAGAGTGGCAGTGGCAAAGCCACTAGCAAACAAACAACACTATCGCCGTATAGTCCCATCAAAGCAATGCGGACGTTGAACGCAAAAGATCAACAAACCACAGCTGCCATGTCCATGTCAGCTGCCTCGGCATCACGTACCAAATACAACATCAACGTGCAAGAGTATCTACATGCGAAGTATGGTACCATTGGTGATGCTATCAAAACAAGTGCCAATATTAGAAACACCGCCAGCAATGCCATCATCCAAGAAAAGTCAAATAAACGTGAGGCTCCCAGCATACCACTAACATCTTCTGCCTCCCTGACAGCAGCCTTTGCAGCAGCTGCTGCCACAGGATCATCATCGCCACCACAACAACAGGAGAGTACATTCTCAACGTTACAACGGCACTGCAAATCACTTGCGATGCCATCGACGGGAAGGAGCAGCGGAACATCGACACATACACCCACCGACAACACCAATAGCTATAGCTGCACCAGCAGTGGCTATGAATACCGTCAACCACCACCTCCACCGTATAATGCAACGCATCGGACAAGTAGTGCAAGCGTCGTTAGTGGCCTGCTTACCATACAAAGGCGGACAAGTACGACTAGTGACCTACAGACGGGTGATACAGCGGGTGGAGTTGGCAGCCTTGGAGGTCTCGGTGTGGGCGTTGATTTAACAGCTGGCACAACATTAACACAGACTATAGTGACGGCTTCGCCTTCTCTTAACTTTTTAACCACTACAGGTAGCTATACGCCACGGCGGCAATTGCTCTGATAGCTTTCCGAAACAGACATCTAGTCATCTTGTTGGAGGATTTTGAAACGTGAATGAAATATCAGCGAAGAATACATTTAAGAGTAAAAATATTCGAGAATGAAGACAAGAGCGAAGAGGAGGAGAAGGAGAAGGAGAAGGAGGAGGAGAACAAGGACGAAGACGAAGACGAAAACCAAATAGCATTCCTTGTTAATTAAGAAGTAAGTCATTTACTCAAAATAAATAAAAAAAAAGGGGAAAAGTCCCTACGATTTACTTTTATGAATTTTTCTAATCTTTGAATGTTCAAATTTCATGAATTGTATGAAGTGTTTTCTTTTAAATTAATTTAGAATATTTTTAAAGAAATATCATTTTAAGAAAATATAATTTTAAAGAATCATTATTTTCACTAAAATTTATTTTAATAAAACTCAATTCATCATCAATCTCAACTTCCGTTGAATTTAAGACATCAAAAATAAAGGGAGTGAATACCAACAATTTTCGAATTTAAATGATATTAATTAAAATGTTGACTACTACAATGTTAAGTTAGTCAAGAAATTATAAAACTGCTCACTAAGCAAAAGTGTAAAAGTGCCACCACACACTCAATTGAATTTAAATCGCAAACAAACAAAATGAAAATGGTTAAAGAAACAGTTGTGCGATGTTACGTGGACATCCAGTTTAACAGGCAACAAATGCAATGCTTAAAGACCAGGAAGAAGAAAAGAAAAGTAATCCTACGAATATTGCTAGAATCAGAAAACGGAAACATAGAGGGAAAAGAGCTTTGAAAAGGTTTAAAAAAAAACCAGAAGGATAGAATGTAAATAGAGCAGAGGTGAAAGGAAACACCTAGAAAATGTTCAAGTTAATCCGCTTTGCATAAGTTTCATGTCCTTTTGTGAAGGCATCTCCTGAAATAACTGAAAATACATATATAAACTAAGTAGTACAAGAATACGATACAAGTCTATACACTACACTGTGAAAATTTTGAAATATTTGATGTTACTAAATAGAAGATACACGTACAGTCAAATGAATCAATCTGAACGATTATGTCTCGAATTAGAGAATTTTAATGCACAGAGTCTTTAACTCAAATGTGGACAATTTGAAGTCATGGCTACCCCGCTACCATGGGGCATAGTTCATATTTTAGTCGCTTATTTTGTCCACTATTTTAAGTCTCAATCAAACAATTTTGAGTGTGATCAGGACTATTGAGAAGTGTAAGCTAAACTCTCGATTTCTATTATAATGATTAACCTTTCCCCATCCAGTTATTAAGAAATTCTACTTACTGGCATATATTATTTATCAGTATGCGCTTTATCTGAATTTCAAAACGATAACTCAAAAACTAAGAGACTAGTTTACATAGAAATAAGCTAACTCATGCATTCGACCATATTCGTTTTCTTCATAAAACCAATAATTTCCATATAGACGAGGAGTACACAAGAAGGTTCTTGTAAGCACTACAAACATCACGGCAAAATTATAATACCTAAAACCAAAAGAAAAGTGTATATTATTTGCTTTTAGTTGTTTTTTTCTTGTTATTTGGCTCTTTTTTTTTTTTTTACCTCATTGTTGCTATTTCTTCAATGTCCTTGACATGATGTTGTCTTTCGTTAACTTCACCATGATGTAGCCCACAGCACTCTAAAGTAACAAGAACAACACCCAGAAATTTTGTCTATTTTTCCTTTTTTTGTTTTTATTATAAGTATATTTTTTTTATTTTGTTTTGTTTTGTTTTGTTTTTTATTTCTCGCTGACTTGAGCGCCAAATATAAAAAAAAAAATGTGACTGAAATATTTACGAGTTATTTTAACACAGCAACTTTTGACTCATCCCACCTATCACCCCATCCATGCATCCATTCATTCAACTCAATCAACTAATGTAAGAAGGAGGAAAAACAAAAAAATTATAAAAACAGAAAAATATTTCTGCATATTAAATTTTTGCATGTCATAAATAATTAAATCTTATTACATTTTTTTTTTTTTTTTTGTTGCCAATTTCACTACATGAAATGAACAAAAAATTGCTCAATGTTAATGTTTTCAACCAATTAAATTAAGAAATTCATATCAGATCCACTCAAATCTCAGATTCTTTTACATTTAAATATTTTTTTAAATTATCACAACGTAAGTAATTAATGAAATTTCATCATACAATCAAAGACAAACTATTTCACGAATATTATGATTTGCTTCAACTATGAGTATTAGCATTTATTAATAATTATATAAAATTGTGTGGGTTTTCAATTGCCATTGGAAAGAGGAAGAAATGTTCATTCAAGTTTGTACTTATATCAAATACAAACTATACACATGGATCGATTTAAGTTAAATTGTAAAATACAATAAAATTAATCATTTTATAAAGTGAACATCTTTTTATTTCTTAAAAACTCATTTTCATTTGTGGCCCCAAGCAAACTCTTTGACCTAAAAATATGAAATTACCTTCTTCTTCATCATAATAAAGGTAATCATAGTTTTTTTTTGTTATTCCACTCCTTGGAAGGATTATATTTTGGATCAAAGCTTATATGTATACATAAAGATTATATTCAGTTTAAAAAAAAATTGATTTTTAATTTTCAAAATATATAAAAATGAAAAAAAAAATCTAATCGTAGCTTCACTAAAGTGTTTCAAAACACAATTTAAATTTGTTTCATACTTGAGCTTACACAAATGCAAAATATATATGTATATATATATATATATATTTTTTTTTTTTTTGTTAATTTTTTCTTTTTATTTTGTATGTATTTTTATACACTCAAACTTTTTATAAAAAAATAAAAAAAAAATAATTGTTTTCCTTAAATTTTTTTTTTTTTTTTTTAATTATTTAAGAATAAAAATAAAAACCCATATTACATTTTACTATAATACATTATTCAACATAAGTACATTTGGACAATAAAAGACGAAATTATAGACGTTGACAATGTTTGTATCGAATACATCAACATATCGCTCATTTATTTCAAGATTGTCATAACTAAAAAAAAACACGATTTTTGAGTTAATGATGCAGAAATATTCGTTATATGATGATTTATATTGTGTAAAAATTGCATCATCATATATAACATACACGCTCTGTGTGTAAGAAGACAATACCCCATTTTTTCATTTCCAAAGTTCCGGCTTTTTTTACTCATGAGAGCAATATATCTGAGTTGTGCTGCATTCAATGACGTGTGAAGATCGTTTATGTTTCCCAAACATCGGTATATTTTATTGTATTTTGTGGCATTATTCGAGAAAACGGTAACGCTTTTTTATAGTTTTATCCATAAGAACGATGCAACAAAACTAAAGCACATTGTCATTAACGCTTACTGCATCAGTTCGTTGGAAAAAAGAATAAAGGAAAATCTTGTTAGAATTATATTCAGTTATTCTAGGAGCATTTCCAATTACCTTTTATTTAATGGTTCATTTGTTTGTTGTTATTCATCAAAGTTTGGCATTACATAGTAAAAGAATAATAAAATGGCCCGAAATAAATATTCTGCTGTATCCAGAGAAAAAATTATTATTGAAATTAATAAAGGAGAGTCCGTGCTAAATATTGCCAACAAATTTGTCTTACATCACAGTGTTGTATCAACCATGGTGGTGGCAGATCTCAGAATACAGTAGAACGTGATGATAAAGCAATCATTTGAATTGTTAAAAAATATCCTTTTACATCTGACAATTTACAAAAAAAAAAAATAACTCTTTCATGCCTTAAATTTGCAAGGTCTCAAGTAAAATGGCGCACTATACTATTATCTGATGAATCAAAGTTTAATATCAAAGGTACTGGTAGATTAAGACTTGTACGATGGACAATGCTATTTGAAATACACGGTCAAACATGGTGGAGACAGTGTAATGGTCTGGGATTGTTTTTCGGGTAATTTGTTGAATAAATGATATAATGGATTGTTTTATATACAAAGATATTCTTCAGAACACCATGTTTCCTCATGCAGAGGAAGAAATGTCGTTAAAGTAGATCTGCCAGAACAATAGCAACCCAAAACATTCTGCTAGCTGTGTAAAATATTGGTTTATTTCTAATAATATATTTTACTAATATTTGATTTCGTGCCTTAGTTTTGTCGCACCGTTTTTAAAGATATTCTTATATTTGGATTAATATTTTTTTTTTAAAGTTAAATTTGCTTACATTTAGAACAACTAATAATATAAAAATTAATTAAAATCATGAAAAAAGAAAAAATTTGGATCCTTTTTACAATTTTATTGAGCAAAGTTCTGACATGATAAGTTTGGTGCAGTAGTTTTGTCGATTGGTTTAAATTATACTACCAGACGATTCTTGTTTATATGGAGTCATCTCTTGTATTCTTTATGAAAGACAAGATATTTGGAAACAGATTCAAGACGATATTGTAATATATGTACGTATATCACAACTGATACGATTTCTATATCATTGCGAGTGTTGACAAAGACAATAGTACCTACCAAAAACGAACGGCTTGCCAAAGAGATATGCGCAAGCAATCGACGTAGGTTTTTGGCTAGAAAATACTATACAAATTAAACGTTAACTATACCTTACATTGTACGAGATTAAGTCAGAGATGAAGTGGTAACGGCTGGAAAAGGCGGTGTTTTTTTCTTTTACAAAATTTTCAAAAAACATATGCCAATTTAATCGTATCAAGAAACCACAGAGACTATTTTTGGCCAAAATAGGAACAAAATTAACAAACGTTTTGGACATATGGGCTTTTGAGATTAAGAATCTACATCAGTTATTTGCAATTTCACACCTTTTAACTGAATCAATAATAATTTCAAAATTTATGAAAACTCGAAGATATAAATATTTAAATAATAAACTCAAATTCTACAAATGCAAATCAATTAGTAGTGTGTTAACTGTACAAATTAATTTTGAGGCATCTTCAAAAATTAGCATAAAACCGCATCGGACCATTTGGCAACTCTATTCATGGTAATGCATCATCATTTCCCTCTAAAAACCAGTATGTGTTCGCTAAAATGGAAATAACATACATATTTTCTTTGTATTCTAACCATGTCAATCTTAATGCCAACAAACAAGAATTTGCGGGAAGCTTTACTTTTTTGTTTCAATTTGATGAAAAATAGAGGTGATGGTCATCGATTGCTGAATGAAGCATACATGCTCCATCAAAAAAAAAAACATATCAGTATTGGTTCTGCCATTTTAAAAGAAGTGATTTTGACACCAGCGACAAAATGCGTGATATTACACAAATTTCATCTTTTTTAAATAAATTCATGCATAAATACTCCTGTGTATATACAAGTTCCTTTCAACTACGAATGTATAAGTAAATATATTGATTATGATGGAGTTACATATAAATTTATTCCAGTTATCATTTGGATTTCTAACCAAAGTTTATAGTCTACCTCAAATTTCGAAGCGTGTGACTTAGCATGCCGAATCGTTTCAGCTGAATGGAATACACAAATCAAACATAATTCCTTGAAAGCTATTAATCTGAATGAATAAAACTAAATTCTTTTCTCTACAATTTCTTAATGTAATAAGCTTAGATTAGTCTACGAACTCCTGAAAGAACTTAATGGAACAAAATGCAAAAATGTAAAAAAAAACATGATAATGTTTCCATTGAATTCACTTCTTCCAAACTCTCTTTATTTTTCGTTCGATGCTTAAACTTTAAAATAAATTTAGATTTTCATTAAACAAAATTTTAATAGTTTTCTTAATTATATATAACAAAAACAATATTTTCATTAAAAACTAAAAACATTTTATTTAATTGAAAAGTTAAAAAACAATAAACAAAACAATTAAAAATAAAATAAAGTAGTAGAGGCAAAATAAACAAGCAAACCGCATTTTGTTGAACTATTAGTAATAAATTGAAAACACCAATAATGTTATTCAATAAATTTGTTGTTATCAATTTAAAATTGAAATAAAAAACGAAAATAGGAAAAAAAAAATTTCATGAAAATTGAAAATTTGAAAATTTATGAATTCGCTTTTAATTAGATACTTTGTAGCTGCTGCATATACTATATATATTTTTAAATGGTTTTAGTATTTACATCTCTATATATGAATAAAAAGACTCTTGTCAGCATTTCTATTAAAATTTAATAGAGAAATTCTAAATTTATATGTTAATACAAAATGTTCTGCCTGTTTCCCTTCTTCTTTTAATGTTTTTGCCAAATTATCAATAAATTATTATTTTTTGTTATTTTCGATGAACAATTTCGAGTAATTTCAACAACAATTTTATTAGTTTAATTAGTTAAAAACAATAACAAACAATTACAAAACAAAATACAATAGTAACAACACAAAAAAAAAAAAAATATACAATATAAAAAATAAATTGTTTTTGAACTCATTTTGGGGATGGTAAACTAGTCAAGTAAATCGAACTAAAATTCCACCTCCAAAATAATAACATTGAAAAGAATATACTACTACAAATTGTTTTTACAGTTCTTTATTACAAAACAAATTATATATTATTTAAACATTTGTCTTTTATTTTCTGTTTTTATTTTCACTTGAACATTCAATGATGCTAAAAATTCAAATATTGTTAACATTTGAACTGCAAATACCGAAAACAAAAAACTACTAAAAAAAAAAAAAAAAAAAAAGAATAATAAAAATTCAATCATTCAAATCGATAAATTAAATAAATAAAATTAAATAATATTTTAGAAAGGAGAAGAATAACAATATTTTATCAATCAATGAAGAAAAGATACACCCACTAAGGATAGACAATTACATACTACTACATAAATGAGAGAGAGTTTAATATAAAAATGGGCAACCAAACAGAATGAAAAGAAAATACAAAAATAAAAAAAAAAACAAAAATGCACTATATTAAAATTAAATTGAAACTAAAACAATAATTAAACAGACCAGAATGAATTCTTAATTTCGGTTTACCGAAGCTTACATACCTTTCACACCCCAAATCTATCTATTTATCTATCTACATATATAAAATTGTAATTCTGTGTACGCTTATTTCAGAAAAGACTGAATTAATTTCAATGCAATTTTCACTGGTGTATTATAACAACATTCCTTTAACATATAGCGTTTATTTCATCAAAATCGACCTACAGAATAAGTCGAAATAAATGGATCAAATTATGCATAACAAGCTTAAAGACATATTTTCAAATCAATCAAGCAGTTTTTTGACAAACAAATTTGATTTAAACAAAGCTGAAATACTATACACTTAATGTATTTTTCATAAGAAATACCTCTTAAAGTAATCAAAAACATGTTCAACAAACAAAAGCTGATTATTGCCATCATTTATTTCATTGGAACTACTTTCTCTTTACCAGTATTAGGAGAACTCTAATAAATAGTATATATTAAACTCCTAGTACATTTGATAATACGATAAATCTGTAACAAATTTCAGTCCAATAACTGAGAACATTGCATGCATTGGAACATAAAGAGGCAAAGACAAACATGACTAAATCATTTCTTCTCGCCATGTTGATTATTTTCATCATTTAATCACATTAGGGTTAGTTTTCTCAACCAGTAATCGGAGAAATCTGAGCGGATTTCAGCTCAATAAAGGAAAGCATTGTGAGAATAGAAACGTGACTAAATTTATTTCTCCTCTACAAGCTAATCATCTTTATATACAATAAAATCTTTAGTTGTGGACATATCCTCCAAGCAGATATTTCTTGTGACCAGATAAATTTCTTAAGCCCATGTCATGTTTGTGAACAAAATACATTCCGGTGGAGGGACATATTCCATGGGAATTTCAATGGGATCATAGTTCTCCGCCCACTGGAGATTTTACTATATAGTATATACTTTCAATTTATGGGGTCTCCGACTTATATCATATACTACGGTGACTACTACTGTGCATTACAAACATCAAGGCAAAGTGATAATGTCTACTACTAGTATTCACACCAGTGTGAAAGGTATAACAAACTATGTTGATAATATATTATAATAGAAATAATGCAACAATAGATACATACAAACACACACACATGACAGACATCATAAACACACTAATTTTGAGCATTTTAAGCAAACGTATATATGTGTAATTAAATTTTATTTAAGCATATTAAAAATTAATTCAAATAATAAAATTAAAAATTAATAAATATATACAAATTCGGTTTCACCGAAATCATATCCTTCACATAAAAACAATATATAACATACGAGTATACATATATAAAGATATTGAAATTATGAATTATTGCAATAATTTTCTGTTTTATCAATAGACTTTTTTATTTAGATCATTTAAATAACTCTATAATAATTGAAATGATAAAGAATAGCAATTCTAGAATATATTTCTTTGTATGAAATTTATTGAAAACTGAAATGGGAAAAGTTTTCCATCACTTAAACTTCTTATCTATACATATTTTAACACAAAGTCCCCCTTCAAGTCAATCTGTCTGTCTGAACGCTATGAACTCAAAAACTACCGAACAAATTTCCATACGATTTTCACCAATGGACCGAGTGGTTCTTGAGAATGGTTTAAAAAATTGTGAAAACCCCAAAGCATCAGACGAAAAATCTTAATAAATCGAAAAAAGTGAGTTGTGTAAGTATATAAAGCTTAGAGAAATATTTTAAAATCAATCGTCGTCTTTGTGAAACATTTCATCAGGAAGCAGAGAGCAGAGATTTTTTTCCCAAATGTCCAATATTTCATCAAATCTGTAGGGGCAAGCATGATTAACTAGGCTACTTATTTGATTTATTCAATGAGGTATTTGTTTATCATATAAAAAGAAATTTCCGAACGATATCACTAAAACTGAGAATGTGCAATACGAGTGCATTGTCTAAACTTAACCTATTAACTATCAAATAATGATAAACTTAAGATGATCTATCTAATATATACAACACAATAATAACATAAGAGACCAAAATCTCCTTGAAAGTGTCATAAATATTATAAATTTATTTAATCTTTATATCATGATTAACTCTATGTGTGAAGGGTATCTTTTAACAAACACATTCAATAATCTCTTTAACCAAAAAAATCAAAAACAAAAAAAAAAACAAAATTTATTAATAAATATTTAAATCCGCCGAAGTAGACAAATGCAAAAAAAAAAAAATAAAACAACAATAATACGAGCATAGTATAAGTAAGTGTATGACGTAAATTTTAAAACTATAACTCCAAATCGTACATATATGTCTAAAATATGAACACATCTAATAAAAGTATATAACAAAAAAAAAAGAAAATCATAGTCACTTTGACAAAGAAAAAACTGGCATATTACTAAAGATTAAATTAAATGAAAAATCTTATATCTCAAGAACTTAACTATATATTATATATATACATAAATATATATATATATATATATATATATATATAGATATGTGTGTGTCCCTCTCTCCCTCCCTCTCTCTCTATCTATCTGTCTCTCTATCTATGTATCTTTCAATATATCGTATGTGTGTGAATATTTATTAAAATATGAAAAATTACATAAAAGAATTAAATACAAATTTTCGGTTTCTCTCCAATTCGATTATTTTTTTTTTGGTTTCAAAAGAAAATTAAAAGTTCCACATTCAATTTAAACAACATTCAATGCTAAAGAAACAAGAAAACAAAAATCTTTAAAGAAAAATGGTTTCAAAATACTGAAGCTAAATCTGTGTGTAATTGAAAATATCCACAAAAAAAAAATTATAAAAATAAACCATAAAACTTCATAATTCTAGTCCTTGTAGTAGTGTAAATAAATATAAAAATAAATAATATAATATTAAATTTTACAATAATATTTTTTCTTTTTTTTTCTATAAAGAGTCTTAGGCTTAATTAAAAAAAAAAAGAAAGAAACATATTTTTCCCTGAATTTTTTTATGCTTAGCAAAAAAATTAATGAAAAACTATATACTAGCAAATTATATAATAATATTTATGTATAGGAAGAATATACTTATATATGTATTGTAATAATGTCATGTATGAAAAGAAAGACCATTGCAAATTCTTAAATTATATTGAAAAAACAAAACAAAAAATATAGTCGAATGACATCTACGACTATGTCATACACTGTACACCAAAAAATCATTTCAAACCTAAATGATAAATGAATACCAATCACGGAAAAGCATCCAAAGTTTTGCTGTTTCCATTAACAAGCAATGGCTTGTGAATGGTATCGTTTCGACTAGATGTTTTTAAAAGTAAAGACAAGTCACAATGGCAGCTGTGACAAATATTAACAAATATTAGCAATTTCTTTGATCTTTAATCGATCCTAAATTATAGCATTTCTAAGGTGTTCATATTGGTTTACGCGCAGCTTCCCGGGAAGATTAGTTTTAATGGGGACCACTTCATCCAGTGTTAACACAATATACCAAATTTTTTTCTCTTCAAAATACTTCTTTTCTCAATTATTTGTATTGAATGCTTTTTTAGATTTTATCTCATATTAGTTAAGATATGATTGGAGGTTTCAAAAATTCTTCTAATTTAAACAAAAAAAAATTCCATTGAAACACAATAGACGTCTTTAGATCTTCAAAAAGGTAATGGGGTACATACCAAATTTAAATTTTTTGGCTCTTATATTGTAGTTTCTGAGAAACACAGTCACCCGGGCGGCTAGATTTGTCCCTTCATATAAAGTTTATATGGTCTTCTGTTGAGGATGGAGAGGAGAAACTTTTCCATAGATAAATTATATTCTTAAGGCAAGGTTTCTATGTGTAATGTTAATTCTCATTTTAAACTTTTTTTCTTCACATTTTGATGCTATAATTTATTTTTATTTTAAATATGGAAGTTATACACAAATTAAAATACGGGGATAAAATAATTGGGGAACTCTGGATTTAAGATAAGCTTATTACACAACACGCTCAACAACAACAACAAGATGTGTTTGTTTCAGTTTGCCATTGATAAAACAGTATGACTTGTAAGTAAGTATAAGCAAATAGACAAATAAATACTTGATTCTAATTCAAATTATTGCCAATAATGGTATAAGAATCATGCAAAGAAGAAATTACCCCTACAAAATTTAAGATACTTTATGTACCGATTGACGGTATGTACATATATCTATCTATCTAAAGTATATTCAATTACATTATTTTTTAAAATATAATACAAAAGTTTTCCTATACAAAAACTTGTTTTTTTTTTTTTTTTTTTTTTTTAAATGACTGATATGGCAGATATGTAAGTATATTGTTTTGATCTGCCCAAATTTTGTATATATTGCGTAGTAGGTTAAAATTTATTTTATATATATTTGTTATGTTACTACTCCAATCAGTCAATATTTTGGATATACCAAGTTATATACGAGTACTATCAGATTTAGTATCATTAAACTATGCAAAGTCAGCCCGAGATAGTCAGTTATTGTAAATCAAAGCAATTATATTTGCCACAAATTTAGGCATTTTATGTTTTATTCATGATCATTGCACAATACTTATTATTATATTATTGTTTGTTTGTTTGTTTGTTTTTTTGTTTTTGTTTGTGTCCTTGGGGAACTCTAGTTGAAAGATATAAGTTAAGTCGAAGATTTTGTCGTAGATAAATGGATTTTGTTTAAATTGAATTTATAAATGAACTTAAAATGGAAATAAATCATACAGAACTTTGCAATGGATATTTAAATAAACATTTAAATAAAATATTTAACTTGTACTATCTTAATGTAATTTTCATATATATATATAATATATAATAATAAATTAATTAAATTTAAAAAAAAAAACAAATAAAAATTACTTAAAAATTATTATTAGCAAAAATGCATAATACACAGACATTTATATACATAAATAAATAAAACTTAAATAAATAAATGTTAATTTATAAGTGTTAGAAGTTAAGTGGAAAATGATTTTTTTTTTTGTCTAGTCTTTATATTCGTATATATAAAAATAATGAAATATTAATACATATAAATTATTTATAGTTTCTTGGGTTTGGTTTTTTTAAAAGACACAAGCCCATTTATTCTTAGACTGTAGTAGAAAAGTATGATAAATAAAGAGAAACAAAAAAAGGTATCGAAATTATAAGAATATAATTGAATGAAGGAAGGAACGAAGGAATGAATGAGAATGAATAAAATAAACAATTGTAATCATTTATTTAGTATATATAATTTAATTATATATTACAAATAATAAAATTGAAAAAAAAATAAATTAAATAAAAATTAATTAAAAAGAAAAACCTCTCTTATTACGTTATTAATTACCAATAAAATTTTAATGGAATTTTACAGATTTCTTTGGTTTACTACTCTGAGTAAAAAGTACTGCGAATTTTAGTTTTAGATACACGAATTAAATATAATGACTCAATTTCTTGACTTGTACATTAATAGCATATACTGAGGTTTAAAAATTTTAGTTTTGAATGCTCTGCGATTTTACAACTATGGGAGAAAACTCTATCTTAATTGCTGCAATTCAAAGGATTATTATTTTTTTTACTAAAACCATGACTACAATATTGAAGAAGACTTATATATGACGTATTAAAATCATGGGCATAAGGTGAGTATAAAGTTTTCAAGGCAACTACTGCATATATTCAAGAGAGTTTGCTTGTCACACGATTGTTCTCAAATGATTTCAACTTCATCTGAAAAAAAACTAAAGCATATAGCTGACGACACTGCCAACTCAATAATGATCTACAGGTTCCACATACCAACAAACCAAAAGCATTCCTAATGGCTCTTCGAAAACTAAATCAACTGATGAATAACCAGTAAAAATGGGAATAATTTTGGCTATTTCAAATTTGCAATACTGTTTACGTCTGAGGGTTTTGAGATTTACATGGTTGGTAAACATGTATCAGATACTTGTAGTGTACAAATTTCAGTTCCATGGTACGAAAAACAAAAACTTTTCTAATCAGAATTGAATTTTGATTTGAGTTTGTATGGCAGTATCCCCCTTAGTGGTTCGATTTGGCTGATTCCGACAAATGGTGAAAAAAAGTATCGTTTCTGATCTCTAGCTCAAAAACTGAGAGACCAGTTTCGTCGCGCTGACAAAGAATATATATTGTAGTCTACTTCATGGGGTCTCCAATGTCTCCTTCTGTGTGTTACAAACTTCATGATAAACTTATAAGGCTATTCACTGTGTGAAGAGTATAAAAAATATTATTTAGGCTACCAAGGAACAGTATATGATAATTTCACGAGAGGAATATCCGAAAGAAAACAGTTAAAGGTTAATGCCAAATTCGTGGATTTTGTACAATGATAATACACTACACCATTGCATTACTAAAACTATTGCAGAGCAAACAATTTTGACCAAGAACTTAACAAATGCTCATAACCGTTCACACATAATATGGCCGTGATTTATTTATTTTTGTGCCCAAGGCTAAAGTTAGCAACTCAAGGAACTAAAGAAATGTATGACAAAACTCTCATTATCTTTTGAAAAATCTACTATAGAAGATTGGATCGATCAATGGCTTTCTATGAAATCACGAAATAAAAAACATCATAAATAATAAGGTTATAACAATTATATTTATTTTTTATTTTTTTTTATTTATAATTTTTTTTTTTTTTTTTGTTTACTGTTGGCCATATCAATATTTCTTCCGTTGTTTGATAAATTAATAATGTCTTCGATTGTTGTATAATAATAAATATGGCATGAGTATGAATCTGAAAACTGATATCAGAATATATTTGTCCCAATGCTTGATGATGATTTATTATAAAATTCTCTTTTAAATCAGTAGAATGTTCTTAATGGAGCGATGAAAGTTTTTTGACACACTCAAAAGGTATTTTTAAACTAACGAAATGAATTCGTTACTTACATTTTCCGCTATAGTTCGGTTGTACTATATCTTCTGGAAACTTTCTTTTGTGACAAAGCTGTGAATTTTCATATTCATTCAAATTACATATGGGAAAAAGTGATGTGTCACACAGTTTATGCTCCTTTTTGCATTCTTCTAACCACAAGGGAGAGACAATTGGAATATTCAGGCTGCGTGCCAATTTGTATGTTTCAATTTCCCCATCATGGAAGATAATATGAGTTGTACTTCGCAAAAATTTCTCATTAACTTTTACACCCATTTTAATTACTTTTCTTTTTAAGCCTTCACTTTGGTCATCCGAACGAAACTCAACATATAGAATTATATTTTGGAATAGTTCTCTGTATTCCGGTTCCGTAGGACGGTAGTATATACCGTCCATCTCAAGAGGAGCATCAAATATATTGTACATCGAAGTTAAAGGACTTCTCAAGGCATGTAAAGCACGTGAGCGTGCAATTGCCGACTTACTATGTAAATCATTTTGAATGCGTTTCATAACAGTTTTTCTGAGTGCTGCAATCGACTTTTCCATGTTTTTCTTATTCATTGGAAAATTTTCAGTATTGCATTCCGTATCCATTTCTACACAATTCTTATTTATATGTTTGTTTTCTTCGCCAATCACAAGATATTGTTTTCTATATGTTTTTATAATTTTAAGAAAAAATACTTATTCAAATTAAAATCACACCAAAAAAATATTCTATGTGAAATGTGAAATGATTCAACAAAATCGTCTGTTACTGTGTTGACAAACTATTCGACAATTGTTAACTTTTTTGAAACTATGATATGATGATATGATATGATTGGGCACGTTCAGCAGAGCCAATCACTTAGTAAACGCTGACTGATTGGACTTTTCGGAACGCAGAGCTGACTACTTTAAAATTACGGCGTTGTAATATGTGCGGCTTCGAAGTCTGGCGCAATTTAATTTGCGGCTTGGGAGTGTTGAATAAAAACAACATGTAATACTAACAACATAAGTACATATAAACATAAATAATTATTATTATAATAATATAATACTTACTTTTCAATCAAATAATAACAACTACTTCTTAAAAATAACCTTTTTATTTCTTTGTTTTAGTAATCAAAGTATTTTTATAATAGATTTTTCGTCAACCCAATCATTACATTGTGAATGATTTTGTGAATTTGATAGTCACAGTGAATACCAATCAATTGGAAAAAGTCAACGAGTGGTTCTGCTGAACGCGCCCATTGTTTGAGTCAATTGTAAATTTAAAGGGCCTTTTACACGTTCTGAAGCTATAAGACCTTGTTTTCACTCAGCATCATGGTCAGCAGCTCGTGTCATAGATTCTTCTTTGGTAACGACATTCGTTGATTGCACTCAGCATTAGAATGCTAGCAACTATTTTCACATTCCTCTTTTCATTTCATCACCCGCACGCTATGCAAACCAAACGAAATGAACAAACACCAAAAGACGCGAACAAAACAAAGAAAAACGTTGGCAGAACTGCGAGCTGCTGCTGGTACAAGCAGCTCGGCTACCTCGTCGACATCATCTTCCCTTTGTCAACAAACAAAAGTGGCGAGACAGGTCGCAGTAGCAGAAAGGCTAAGTAAAAACAAGGTCTTACAGATACTTGAACTGAATCTGACACATATAAAAGGCCCTCAATAACAATCAGATAATCTTAAATGCACATCACTACTCATCCACAATAAAAAGATTAAAGATTATTCCAGAAAACTAGGCAAAGTTGTTGTATGAATTTCATTACTTTGCTCGCTGACATACGTATATTTCAAAACTAAAAAGAAAACTTTCATACTTTTAAATATACTTATATCGAAATGGAGTTCGCAGCATTTTAGTTGTTTTAATGTTCAAATAGGATGTACAAAACAATATCTCACTGAAGAAATGGCAAAGCATTCCTTCGTAGGGAAGGAAATTATGCTAAATTAAGCACCGCCATTATTCGCTTTTACATTCGAGTGCCCCGCATAATGTTGACAATTTCTGCGAAGAAGATATTGTCATGAGCCTTACAATCTCTTGTGCGCTGCAGGGAGATACGAAGAGCGCATACATTCTTCGCCACTCCGCTTCGAAATGGGGCACACAAATGCAAGGTGCTCCGGATCTTCAACGACATCTCTGCAGAGGCCACAGTATTGGTCCGCAGGGTACCCAAACCTGTGCAAAAACTACCTGTAGTATACATGGTCACTTGCGAATTGAGTAAATTTGAACCTTACATCCCCGGAGGAGGCTTAAGACAATCTGCTATATTAGGGATAAGCTGGTGGAGTCTCCATGGCTCTGCCCTACTCCACCTATATTGCCATATATTTAGGTATCTGGTACTAATCTCATCACTGTTTGCTGTTGGAGAAGATGTTCGCGTTAGGTGTTTATACTTAGCAGCCAAATCTATTGGAAGTCTGATTGCAAGTACACTTGCCGCAACAACAACTACAACTGTTCGATAAGCTCTACAAATCCTCAGGTTAGCATCCCGCACTCTTTATACCACGAAGGTAGGACTTGGTTGGAAATGCCCCAGCCCAGATTGGAGCCGCATAAATCAACATAGATATACTCACCGAATTTAGTAGAATCCATGTTTGCTGTCTGGGTCCCTCTAGGCTTTGGAAGAATCTTGGCCAGTTTTTGTTTGATGGCAGCTGACTCATTTAGGAAGAACTTAAAGCACAACCGGTGGTCTAAAAACCCCCTTTATTACTCGAATAAATAAAAAAAAAGTTGCGACAACTTGCAACAAAAAATGTGGACAAAATATGTTTTTTAATTAAAAATAATTGTCTTTAAAAATGTATATGACTTTTAATTTTTATTATATTTTTTTAAATTTAATTAGTGTTTTTTTTTTTGTGCTTATTAATGTTTTTGCTGCAAAACATAAATTTTAAATTTATTTTCATTCTTTTCTTGTATGTGTATATTTTGTGACTATCGATGGTGTCGACTATAGATAGGTAGTTTGCCAACATTGGTCTGTCGGTCAGAAGAGTTGAGTGAGTAATTTATTTTATATTATTACACAATATATGAATGGCTTAATAGATACATAAAAATGAAGTGATTAATTTGATTTAATCAAATTGTAGTATTTTAATGATTGATCCGACAATACTTTGAATTCAATTTCAATTCAAAATTCTTCAGGTAAATGTTTAAAAACATCACTTGAAATTTGTTTCATAAGACAATTATTTAATTAATTTGTAGTCATCTAGTCTACGAAGAACTCCTTTTAAAACTCTTTTCATTTCCCAAACAGAAAAAGCAAGCAGCCTTATACATCCAGCACCGGTTAGAAAATGGATCGTATTTACTTAGTAACCACTAAATCTAAGTCCATAAGAGCAAACTACTAATTACTCCTAATCCTAATGAAATATTAATTTAAAAAAAAAAAATGTAATATTCTACAAAATAAAACTATTAATTCATAGATAGATAAATATAACTTAATTGGGAAGACAAAGAGCACGGTTACAATATAAAACCGATATATCATGAATATATACATATCCCTTTGTATAATAGAGATAGCTTCCCTAATTTTGCATGATTATCAAGACTAGAAACAAATAATACATTTATTAATTATGTGTATAAATAATAATATCCTTAAATCATGACTTACGTTCGAAAGTTGTGATCTATCAATATTTATTTGCGATAGAATTTGAATCGTTCTTCTTTGTCACAATCGACCGCGAACTGATCAATATTGTCAGCTCGAAAATCGATTTCGATTTGTATGTATCGTATGTGGGCTTCTCGATTAATGACAATGACATCGATAGGTGGTAATGAGAAATCTTTATCATGCTTTGCCTCCTTAGTGACAGACCTAAAAATTTATGAGAAATTTTACTAAAAGAATTAAGAAAGTTCTCAGCGATTACATAAATTTACCAAACCTCCCATGCAATATATAACTAATAATAATATTTATAATGATGATAAAACTTGACTTTATTCCTTTGAAATACTGATTTGAAACATCCTTACGACGCTGTTTTTGGTTCTTTGAATAATCGTGTCACCCATTTTACACACAGTTTCCTCCTATCTAAATTTTCTGTCAAAATGCGGTGCATTGAACTTTTGAAAATGCCTGTCATTTCTGCTTGCTTGCATACTAAGGTTAAATTGTTTCAATCAGATTGTCGAGTACAAATAACTTATAGTTGCCAAAGATCCATTGATTGTTTTATTTATGACTAAGATTGACATTTGTCCTTCATCTCTTTGTAAGAATTTCCCTTCTCATTTGAAATTGATATATAGTATTTCATTTATTCACCCAGTGAATAATTTTATACGTTTTTCATGAAGTTTGTAACACACACAAGGAGACATCGGAGACACCATAAATTATATATATTCTTGATCAGGGCGACGATACGAGTTGATGTAGCCATGTCCGTCTGTCTACCTGTCTGTCTGTATGTTTGTATGTATGCAAACTAGTCCCTCAGTTTTTGAGCTAGAGAGCTGAGCTCTCAGCACATTAGCCGGAATCTGTCGAATCACACCTCTAGGGGGATACCCCCCATACAAACCTAGATCGAAATTAAAATTCTTATTTATTTTTGTACTATTGACTTAAAATTTGAACACTATAAGTTTCTAACCCATACATATGAACCATTAAAAATTCAGAACCCTTGAACAACTAGGAGGGACTTGAAAAGTATTACAACTTCGGCATAGCCAAAGTTAGCCTTCTTTTTAATGTTTTTTTTTTTTTGTTTTTATCTTTTACTTACTCACTTCGTGTTTAATAAACTTTTTGGTAAAAAATCAAGAGAAAAGTAAAGTAGCAAAGAAAAGAAAAGAAAAGTAAAAAGTTAAATTTTCTGTGCAACATTCTTCTTAAAATTATTTTTGCATTTTTGCGTAACGCAACATTTGGTTAGAGTATTTCCCCATTAAAAGTTTCACATCTGTGCACTATCTATATATCGTAGCTCTCATTTTGTACTTATTCTTCTACTATAGTAAACTACACCATATTATACCCTACAATACCATTACCATACTATTGTACATTACTTGTATGTAGTGTAGTACTATATTATACTATACTATATAATATAAAGTTACTTTATGGTAGAAATGTTCGTTGCTCTCTTGACAGTTCGTTGGCTTTATAGTCTTCATCTTCATCTTTGTCTTGAGTGACTTGCAGTTGGTTGTGGCTTGTGATATTCCGAAACAAGACTTCAAAGTTCATTCATTTATTTACTCAGTCATTCATTCATTCATGTTAACCAAGGAACTATAAATCTCTGGTGTTTTTACCTCCATCTATTAACCATCTACAAACTAGTACTTTGACTCTACTTTAAATGTGCAAAAGTTTCGCTTATCAACTTCGTTGGTGTTGTGTTAAGTTTTCAAAGTAAAATCAGCGCGCGAAACGCTTCAATTTAATTTTGAAGTCAAATGAATTTTGACATCAAAAAGTGTCGTCAGCGAAGAGAAGAAAATTAGAAAGCAAAAGGTAAAACCAACAAAAAGAAAGTTTAATGATCTAAATGAGTTAATAATTTACACAATGCAGTGGTGCATTTACTTTTTCTTAACAATTTCATTATCATCACCATCATCAGCGTCATCATCAACTTCATGATGATGATAATTTTCAACTTGGTCAACATTTTTGCTTTACTTTATAGCAAAAAAAAAAAAACACCACCATCATCATCAACTTGAGCATCTTAACATTTTAACATTTATTCATTGCATTGTAAACAATTTTTTTTTTTAATTTTTTTTTTTTTTTTGTTTTAACAAGAAGCTGCTACGGTGATAATTTCTGCTGCTGTTGCTTTTGATGATGATGATGATGATGATGGTGATGTAGATGTTATTATTATTACCCGGCTAAGCTGCCTTCAACCTCTTCACCATTTCACAACACTAATCACTTTTTATAGAAATTCAAAAGTCCAAAACACAAACATTTGTCAAACTTAACGCTTCGTTGCAAGTCTTACCTGGTCTTAAGGTGCATGCTGCATCCTTTCTTCTATCCCCTTCCCGAACACCTACATGATCTGTTGAATTGTAAGCATTGTTGTTTTTCTTGCATAAGAAACAAAGCAAAGCAAAACAAAACAAAATACAAAAGATTAAAAGAAAACTAAAAAGAATGAAAACTTTTCATAATTAATCAAGAGACTTTGCCTTCAAATTTGTTCATTTTCCTTATGCCTTGTGCTTTGTGTTCGTTCATCTTCTTATGTCCTTCACTACTGCCAGGCAGTCAGCCAGCCCAACCCATCCTATGTTGCTCATTAAAAACAGGAAAAGTGTCGGAACGTTTTCACATTTCGCATAGAATAATAATCTGAAACTGAATAATATATATCAAAATAGAAAAGAAAAGAAAATAGTGTAAAATAGAATAGAATAGAATGGTGCCTTTTTAGTGCAAGTCCAAGCCCTAAGATGATGTTGCTGTTGTAGTTGCCGTGAGATGTGATGTCAGCAGAAAAAACAAATTTTATGTCCTTGAAGTTACAGAATCAGTCGCGTTCAAAAGTTCACAAAACTATGACAGATGTTATGCAGCGTATAACTTAATGTAACGTAACGTAACGCAATGAAATGTAACGTAACGCAAAGAAAAATGTTGCAAGGCAAGCAGCGCGACATGTTGCGTTTCATTTTAATTGTCTTCGGTTGGATTTTACTTTCATATGCTTGAATTCGTTGTAATATTTCTTATATTAGTAATGTTTTTCCTTTCTTTTTCATCCAACTTGATTTCTTTGCCAATTTTTGTATATTCTCTTCCATCACTTACCATACTTCTTTTCGTTTCGCTCTCCACCGAACTCTTCTTTTATCTTGTCGAGAAAAAGATTTTTAGTTCAGTTTTACTATATGTATATTTTTGCTTCTAATTCTGTTGCTGCTGCTGCTTCTTTTGTTCATTCATTTTCCATTTGCTGCTGCTTTGAGCTTCTTATTTGATTCAAGAAAATTACATTTATTTGCTTATTCTTCTTTTTCTATATTTTGGTCTTCTCGTTGTGTCATTCCTCTTGAGCGCTTACCTTAGACAGTTTTCCTGTCACTTTCCTATGAGCTCAACTTCATCATTATCCACATCCTCACCATCATCATCATCATCATCATCATCGTCGTCGTTGACATCATCATCATCGTCACGATCTCATCTGCCATTATTCGTTTTCTGTTTTCTCCTTAAGGAAATGTATGCCAAAAAAGTAGTGGTAGTGATAGTAGAACGAAAAACGACACTAAGAAGTAGTCATAGTAAATGTTAGAAGACACAAAAGTTAGAGACGAAAGAATTACGAAAATAAAAAGAAAGAATTTATATGTGTATAAGTATATATATGTATATATATTTTTTTTTCTTTTTTTTTTTTTCTTTTCGGAACATCTTCGTTCATTTCATGCATTAGTTATGTATGTTAACTTTGCTTTATGCTTCAAATTATTAAGTGTTCTTAGTTAGAGAACTTTCTTTCGAACAACTTACGAAATTTATAAGTCTGTAACAACAAACCCTCCGCACCATCCCTCGTCTTCACAGTCTACTATCATCCCTAGAAATGGGTACTGATACCAAACAAAATTTACTTGAAGTCAAGAAAAAGAACTTAGAAGTTTTTTTTAGTTTTTTTTAGTTTTTTATATGATGCTTTCTTATTTGCTGAATTTTATTTTTTTTATGTTAAATTCATGTAAAATGTACAGATGAAAAAAGGAAAAGCTTAAAAGAAAATTCTGTAAGTTGTGAATTGATCAAAGATTCTTTCTGGTTGTAACAAAATGAATTCTTGTATAAATAATAAAACTGAACCAAACCAAACCAAACCAAGCAGAAATGATGAAAATAAAAAACATGTCTAAAAGTATGCAATAAAATTTATAATTTAATTAAAATTCTTTCGTTTGACGAGTTTAGTTTTGTCATTGAACTAAAATCAAGTTTACGTTTTCTTCAAGCATTTCAACAAACAAACACATATTCACACACACACACACACACACACACACACACACACACACACACACACACACATACAGGCATGCATGCATGTGCACAACAAGCACAACTTCCGTTTCCGGTCACACAAAAACAACACAGTACAACACAACTTGTCTTGACCTTGCCTGACTTAAATGGTAATGAAAAGTCGTTAAACAAATTCAAATATAAGCAAAACTTGTCCAAATTTTAGTAGCAACCAACTCAATCTCCAATCCTCTACTCCTTCACTGTCTTTTGCTTTGCTTTATTTTACGTTGCTTTGCTTTATTTTTCGTTGCTTTGCTTTGGTTCAGTTAAGTTAAGTTGATATTCACCACCATCAGGACTTTCTTTCATTTTTAGTTTTCTAGTCATTTGCTTCATTTGTGATTGGCATCACATACAAAATGCTACCAACAGCAGCAACAAGAAGCTTTTATCGTCAACATTACATGCAAGGAATTTGCATGCAATTTGTGTTACAAATCTCTAACTCTACCACCATCTCCACCAACATCTTTATCATCATCGACAACGCTACCATCATTACCTTACCATTTGCTTAATGCCATTCTACTCGTTTCTTTTCTTAACATTTTTTGTTGATTTTCTTATCTTTATTGTAAAAAACCAACCAACCAACTTCCGCCTTGTGGCTCTGTACAGCTTTCTATTCACTTTCTACATACTCGTGCAATTTCTTTCATTCATTCGTGGTCGTTGGCAATGAATGACAAACAATTGCCAAATGTGACAGTGGCACATGATTCCAGTATCGCATCTCGTTCTCCATCCTCTGATGGCAAGCATTTGGCACCGATAGAAATTCATGTACGATTTTTATCTGTCTATTCTCTGTCTCTTTCTCTCTCTCTCCATCTGTGGAAGAAAGACCACGATACGACCTACAGAGAAAGTGAGTTGACAAAGCATCTGGCATCTAATATTGCCTGCCTATCGACAGTCTGACTGATTGTCTATTTATATATGCATCTGACTATATGTGTGCTGTTATTGATTTACTTGAACACCACATAAGTAAGACAGTGAGTTAGTGAGTGAGTGAGTATGTGAGTATCTTTCACTCTGTGGCCTCTGATTGCAGTTGAATTGTCTAGTGTTTTCTTTTTCACAGCTGATTGTCATCATTAACATCATCATGATCATCGTCGTCTGTGGCTAAATACCATATCGCAATATTTTGTGTTCGCATCTTCTATTTGCCTATTTTGCAGTAATATATCTTCTAGTACCTTTCAGTTTCTGTATTTGTCTTTTTGGTGTCTGTCTCTCTATCTTTCTGCCGCTTCTCTTCTTGATTCAAATTCCTCAATTTATGCTTGTCACATACGAATGCTTTCTATTTTTGTTTTTTTTTACTTTCATTCCCAGTTCCAAATTCTTCCTTTTGTCTCTCTTTTGTGCTCCTTTTCTTTTCTTTTCTTTTCTTTTCTTTTTTTTTTCATTTATTTATTTATTTGTTTATTTTTCGGTTCTTCCATTTCGGTTTTACTGCTTTTCCGGTTGGATTTTTTTTTTCTTCATTTTACTCTCTTTCCCACTCTCTGTTTCTCTGTTTTACTCAATCTGTTCTTTGCCTTTATTTTTAAGGACGAGACAAGAAATTTCAATATTAATTTGTATCTAAACGAAAATAAAGACTAACAACAACCAAACAAAACCAAAAATGTAAGCAAATAAATACAATTGGTATGCATAGTAGAAGATTCAAATGAATGAGTGAATGAACGAATGAATGAACGAATAAATGAATGAATCAAAGACAACTTTGACTAAAATTGTGTATGCACGCATATGAGTATCTAAGTAACTGTGTGCGTACGTGAGAGAATGAAGGACAAAGGCAATAAAAGCATATAAATTTACAAAGCGAAGTGATTTAATCTGACAAAATAATGTCAAATTTTAAGCACAAATAAACTAAATGCAACACAACAAATAATGTACAAATTATGTAAACAAATGCGACATCCTGCAATAAGCTGACTGAATGGGCGCAATTCAACCATTGGTAGTCTGCCATCAACACGATGTGCTCTAAAATTTCCCTACCCGCCAACTTAACGATATGGGTATGCAGTACATTCATTCGCATGTGGATTGGACACTCATGGGACACTCACAAATTTCTTCTCAACGGAACAGTCCATCCACCATGCCCTCTCTGTGGAGTCGATCTGACCGTAGACCATCTTCTGGACTCTTGCCAAAACTTGGGGAGCATCAGGACTTCCCTTTTTTGGATCAAACATAAATATTTAGGACATACATATAATGAAATCACGAGTCGAAAGCCCTCGTTAAACTTGTATATAGAGCATAATATTAAATATTCGGTATAATAAAATAAAAAAAAAATAAAAAATAAAAATGCGACATCCAAAATGTTCCAATATTAACAAAATCTTCAAATATTATATGTTTGTATTGTTGCTAAGACACTCTGACCTTGCTACCAACCAAAACGGACCTCCGAACTCCTACGGTTTCACAAGAAAAGGATTCGAATGATGATTGGTGTCTTAATAGGGCACTTCGTAATTGGATTGATGACCCAAAGGATTCGCGTTCCATACCAAGTATTTTATCGAAGCTGTGAAGATGAAGAAGAATCTGAGAGTATTCTCCACCTTCTCTGTGACTGGCCTTCTCTTCTTAGAAGACATATCTGTCTTCTCGGGAAACTGTTCTTTGAGATATTGGACAGTTTGGCAAAGGTGTCTTTATAAGGCCTGGTTTTGTTCACGGAATCTTCAGATAGGCTTTAGTGGTTGAGGGAGACCTTTAGGACCAACTGGGTACTGTCAGTTGTTCACCACAAGTTCATATCCCACACCAACATCCCACCACCCACTCCCTCTTTTTCTTATCCTTCCATGGTCAGGCATCAAACTGGGACGCAAGGCGTCTGGGTAAACTCACGTTAAAGTATTCTTAGTTACTTATGAAAGATTAAAAATAATTTCATTTATGCTATAAACTACTAGATAACCCAATGTATTTTTTCAATCGTTTGAAACAATTTTTTTAACACCTTTGTATCTCAAAAACATGTGTGTTTGAACTCATCAACCACTTCTTCAAGCGTCAGATATGTTAACCTTGCAATATGTTTTTGATGTTCTCAAACAAAAAAAAAAATCATGCGAATATCTTGCGGATGACGTATTAATTCGATGTATTGTGTGCTCAAAAAGTCTCTTGGGTTTGATAGCTTTTAGTGAATGATTCGTATATAATTCACAGTTTATAATCTTACATTGCTGTCATGGTGGCTACATGTTGCACTTATCTCCAGTGTTTGCAAAGAAATAGGCGACCATTTACTTCAAATTGCTTTGTCCGTGATCAACTTTTATTGGACTTGGCTCGTCTTCGAAGGCCCCATACAGTCGATTGCTTTTTAGTTACAGACTTAATCCCACAGATCCAAGGTTCATCACCTATTACGCACTTATAAATGTCTTTTGAACATCACGGCTGTATTTCTTCAACTTTTTTGTAAACCAATCTACACGAGACTCCTTTTGATCCATTGTCGAATTATTTGATATCCAATGTGAAAAAATCTTACGGCCAAATGTACGCCGATGGAAGTAAAGGGGACTGCATACCATGCGACCGCGACATACATTTTTCATTTCTCATACAACCGACTTTCCAACCGGCATTTCTCTTCCCCGCACACGCTTTGCCAACAAACAAGCAGTGTTCCATTCCATTTCATTCCATGGCGTTGTATGACGCAGTCGATAGGTGTGCAGGGCCCTTAATGCTCACGAATTTATTAATCTCATGACAATCTATATAAGTATTTAACCTATAAACATCAAAACATTTTCAGTATTTTTAAACTATTTTTATACATTTATAAATATGTGCATATATGTATTTTGACAATATTCCGTATTCTGTATAGCATTGCCCTCATCCACGTTCTCCACCATACACCTTTCACCATACTTCGCACCTGTGTTCAGCTATTTTCCATATTTCGTTTGCTTTGCTTATTGTATGTTTTTTTCTACAACCCTTCCATATTCAGGATAAATGAAAGTAATATCAATAGGTAACTAATATTTCCTATATTTAAATGCAATATTTATCCTTTCAATGTAAAAAGGAATCGGAATACTCATTTGACATGAATTTTAATATACATTTTTTTATACTTTAAAAAGAATTTTTGAAAATTCTAAGTGTATAAGGAACGCTCTCATTTTAAAAGAATGCCAACTTAGTAAAATAAAATATGTGAATAGTAAAGCAAAAGAAAGCACAGAAATCGCTTAGCACAGATTTGTTCTCAACCATGTTCAACAAGGAATGCAAATTTAATGAAATAAAATATGTGAATATCAAAGCAAAAGAAAGCACAGAAATCGCTTAGCACAAACCTGTTCTCAACCATATTCCACAAGGAATGTCAGCTTAAGTGTTAGGCACTTCATTTAAAAGAATGGGTTGGCAACAATGCAGTTTTGTTTTTCAGCGGGTTGGCAGCACTGTTGGAGTACCAATAAGTTTTTTGTTTTTTTTCCCTTTCCTTTTTTTTCCCGTTAGAAAAACACATTTGTGAAAAAATTAATTTGCTTATAAAAAAGCCGAGAATTTTCGAGAGTGATTACATTGAATTTAACAAGCATCATGAATGTGGAAAGGAAGGTTTTTAAAATACAAAAGAAAATAAATAAAATAACAAAAAATGGCAAGGTAAGTAGTTGCGGTTGCAATGTAGAACATCGGCCCGGCATGGGTTTCATGCGTATACACATAATTTATCATGCTGTTTCATTTTATTTTTTCGCTTTTAGAGACTCGAACACACTCTGAACCATTTAAAAGCCCTACAAGCCCTAAACATCGATGATGATACTTTGAGAAACACACGAATTGGTATGACGGTGAATCAATTGAGGAAGAGCAGCCAAGAAGTGAGTAAGCTGGCTAAAACGCTTATAGAGAATTGGAGACGATTTATTGATGCACCAGGCACAACAAACAACTCAAATACCAACAAAGATAGTAGCACCAGTAGCTTATCGAAATCGACACTTAGCAGCCATGGAGAGCCACTCTCTTTAAGCCAGCCACGTTCTTCTTGCGAGTTACTTTCTGCTGGGAAGTCACGTTCTTCTAAGGGCAGCGAAGAAAAATCGTGCTCATCTTCATCAAAAGACAAGGATAGAAAGATCTCGTCATTTCCAAAATATGATCGGAAGCCAACGCAAACTTCATTTCAATCATTTAATATGAATACGGACGCTGTCCGAATCAAGTGTCGAGAAATGCTCTCAACTGCCCTTAAAGCGGGCGATATCCTGGAAGGCTGCCGAGAACCTGATGAACTTGCTACCGAATTGGAGGATGCCATTTATGCGTTATTCAAAAACACTGAGGTCAAATACAAAAATCGTGTAAGGTCACGTATTGCAAATCTAAAAGATCCGAAAAACCCAACGCTACGCAGTAACTACATGTGTGGTGCCGTCACTGCTCAAGAATTGGCCGAAATGACTCCAGAAGAAATGGCCAGCGGTGAAATGGAAAAATATCGCGATGCAATCAATGATGCCAAATTGTCAACGCTAACCGGCACCAAAACAGAGTTACTCGAATGTGGCAAATGTACGAAACGCAACTGTACTTACTACCAGTTCCTTGAAAGAGCCTCTGATAAATCTATAACCACATTTGTTAAGTGTAATGAATGCGGAAACCGCTGGAAGTTCCGCTAATGCGGGAAATGGGAGAAACGCAACTATGTTGCAAACGAGAACCTACAATGGTTCTATGATGACATTTGTTGTGTGTAATGAGCGCGGAAACCACTGGAAGTTCTGCTAATAAGAATATATAGTATTTACAAAAAGAATTTGTATGACAACTTAACATTTTAATATACAAAAATTTAATAAATAACCAAACTAAAACAATTTTAAATTTTGCATTATAAATTCTTATCAATAAAGTAATCGGCAACAGTCTAGAAACAAACAAATATATTGAACTTAAGTGATTATGAAATTGTTAATGATAAATCAGAAATTTCTCTATTACAATTTATAAATATTTTCGCATACCAACTGTAAAAGGAGTAGCCACTAAGTTTCTACAGAACTACATTAAATATTTGGAAAGCCATTGTAATAATCAATCTATCAATCTTTTCGATATGACAAGACTCACAAATTGCACTTCTGCAACAATTTACATAAATTATAAAATTTCGTATTGAAATTTTTAAGCAAAATAAATGTATTGCTAAGGTTAACAATTTACATGGTTTTATTTGGTTTTTAATATATCTAAATATATTTTTGGAACAGTTCTTTATCCAAAGCTGAATAAATTCTTAGGTAAAAAACTTAAGGAGAACAATGATGAAGATGTGTAAAGAAACTGTCAACAACAGGCGGCAGATTATTCTACCAAAAACTCATTAAATCTCAATATACATACATCAAATGAACCACATCCCCTTAATAATAAAAATAAAAAATTCTCATGCAGAAGAGTCGGATAAAGCTTTCTATAAAAATCGAAACTGGCTGTTCACTGACGGAATCAAAACTCAGCATATCACAGCTTTTGCATGTGTGGACCAGAAAGGTTGACTTCCAGAATACTGCTCCATATTCTCTGCCATCCAAAAAGCAATTAACTACGTACAAGGTAAACTGGTAAATTCGTCATATGGACCTACAGTTTGTCTACTGTGGAATTTGGATCCAACAACATTTATAAATATGTGACGTGTTAATAAAAACTCATGCCAAACTTGACCTTTTTTGGATTCCGAGCTACAAAGGTATAACCGGGAACAAACTGGGCGATGCTGCAGCGAAATCTATGGCTATGTACCCCACCGTCACAGTCATTCCTCCACCGAAAATTATATAAAAAAGGTATCTACCCCACCTTCGCTAGCAGGTAGTTAACTGGGCATCCTTTCAACATAAATATAAGGGCTTTACCCCAATTCTGGCTAAGTTCTCTGCAAACTGCTCTCGAGCAAAATGCCGCATATTTGTCCGCCTTCGCATTGGTCACAGCAGCATATCTCATGCCCACTGGGGACTCCAAACCTCCTTGTCCTTCTTTCTACAGTCTCCTCAGCTATTATAAACAAAATACCCAACTTTATAAGAAAATTGAATCTAATACACCTATTTAGTTTAAAAAAAAAAAAAAAAAAATTGTTTATAGCATTTTATAAATCGAGCTGAAGGCCTCGATGCTAGTGCTCTTAATAATAATAATTAATTGTAGTATTATTTTTTTAAGTGTATTATAAATAAAATAAATAAAAAATTCTCAAGTTAATTAATCTTTATTATTGATTCTGATAATTCATTTTTGTTTACTCCAACTACCACCTGGCCGAATGAATGTTTAACAAATATAAGTCGCATAGTAAAATAACATATGATTTAAAGGTATGTTGGATATTCTGCTGCTGCTTAGATTAAGGAACCTTTAAATCGGCATTACTTTAAGGTCTTGTATACCTTGTAGCATTCGCATACTTCGTCATCAAATTTAGCTTTATTGTCCCACAAGCGTGCGGCCTCTTTATTTAGGGGGTTTAGACAACATGGCTCACGAAGAAGATTCTCAATCAACTGGAAAATGAATCTGACATCTGTTAATGCACACCATTTGTGCGGCTTGAGAATGCCTAAAGAGATTTCACCGGTTGACATATCCACATTTGGGTGAAAGCATCGGGTTAAGAACTTTACTGTTGGCGGCTCAAAGGGATACTTGGGAGGGAAATCCATTAATATACAATACAAATGCCCAGCATATGGGCTACCAGTTGGACCCTTCAATAGAATAGTCCACTTGTGAAAGTTCTTAGTATCGGGTACAGCTGCCAAAATGGCTGGTGCCATTCTTAAATCCGTTAATTCCTTCTCTAAACGCTCGTTGATTGAAATCAAGTTGCAGGACATGTTGCAATATAAATGTTAATATTTTAAAAAGTTTAATAGAAAATATAAGTTTTAACGTAATATGTAACAGCAGCACGAGACTCTTTCTTTTTTAATATTTTTTTTTTTTTTTTTTTTTTTGTTTTACTTGTGTTCTTGGATATTATTTTAATTTTTTATTTTTTATTTGTAGGAATGACTTCCCATGTACAAAATAAATTCTGAATGATATGAAAAATGTCTGCCTAATGACATATAATTCAAAATTCCTTTAAGGCAAAGTGAACTTTGTTTAGACGCATTTTTTTATTTCTCTAATGAAATATGTTTTATACGTATATATTTCAGTCATGTCTATAAATTAGAGTTTTGCACGAATGCATTTCAAACGGCAACCAAGTTTGTTATGAGCAAAGCAAGTTTAAAATACTTGGTAGACCAAATAGAATGTATAGAGTTTCGCGCGGACATTTGGAAATACCAAGTACTTGTTCAAAGAAGCAAATGTTTCAATTCGAAATACCAACCAAGTGCACATGAACTGAGTTTCAAACCAAATGGACAAATGGAAAACATTTAAGTACTTGGAAGTTGTTGTTTAGCTGATGATAACGCTGAACGTTTACTCTTCGGCTCGCGCACGAGATACACGAAGTCGCCCGAAAATAACAACGTCAACTGTCTATTTCGCATGCACTTCTTTGTGTGCCTTTTTTTCCTCTTTCACTCATGCTAATTGGTTGCGAAGCAGAACATTCACAAATGATTTCGTTTATCTCCAAAGTACTTGGAAATAAAGCAAGTGAAACGAGTGCGAGGCATTTCATTTGGTTTTTTTTTCTTACTTGATTCATTTGTATTTGCTTATGCAAATGAACTAAGTGCTGATCACTTACATTCATTTGATTGGTTTTTTTTTGGAAAAATGAAATGATTTTTCGAAAGTATTTGAAAATGTTTGCTTGAAAATGCATTTGTGCAAGACTCTACTCTGTGTATATTCCTGAATTGGATTGGTTAACAAATGCATGAAACATTCGCTACTAGGGAAACATCTAGGACATTCAATAATTTCAGCCAAAACAATTCTAATTGACAAAACAATAGGAATCAAACAGCACAACTTCCATCACGAGAACCGATAGATACATCCAGCGGAAATAAATTCCTAAAAAGCAACGCAGTCAAAGAAAGCTCAAGCACTACTACTACTTACACAACATAGATTAGGATAATTCATACAGCGGTCAGAATGCATGACCTACACCTGTAGGGGAAATGTCATACAGGCAAGAATTGGATCAATATCAACCTCGGGGTGAAGAACAGTGTAACATTGAGGACGCTCAACATTTTCGCTATATTGCCTCAAGCAATGAACAGGATACTTATATGGTATATTAACAAATACGGAGTATAATTGGCTTATAATACCATCCCATCTTCACTTGAAGCACCGCTGAAGTTCTTCCGCTGAAGCTTCATCTTCGTTCATCATCAATTCCGACATAAAAACCAAGATATCATTGCATATGGATTGCAAACCAATAAAAAATCACTTATTAATTCTTCCAATTCACCTATCTACAACATTATTAAAAACTACAACCCTCTTAACAGACTCCAATACCAATCTAGAATATACAGAGCTATCCACATGTGCATATCAAACAACATACCACACCTTTGCCCTAAATCTCCTATAAAAGCACTTCCCTCCTGGTTACTCAACAATGAGGCTATCAACTCCTCCATGCATACACTTACAAAAGCCAATACAGCAACTCACATATATCGCGCAAAGTTTGC
>JAWNKV010000096.1:0-126342 GCA_035041805.1 Amiota mariae
ACCGGGTATCGACCACAAGTCACTTCGGTACTGAACTACTAGAGGTTAGTAACATGCAAAAGAAATTAATTGACTACTATACGGCTACAGACCTAATGTCATCAGCCATTTATACTAATCATAAAGCACTATAAAGATAAATTTAAATAAAGTTAAAATAGTTAAAATAATACTATGTGTTAAGGAGAGTTAAGAGATTAGATTTTGGCATGTTCGGAAGAAATAGAATTAGATACAAGGTCATAGTAATAGATTGTAAGTACTTGACATAAAACACTGCCCAAAAGGATCATGCTGCAAATAAGTAAGTCTTACATGTGCCAAAACAAGTATAGGAGAATAATTCCTAGTACCCAGAAGGAACATTAAAATTAATACTACCAGGCAATGAAGGGAAAAGATGCTGCCCTACAATTAGATTGTGCAAGAATGTGACGCCAAGAGTCGTTCTGCGACTGGATAAACAATGTCGGGAGGCGAATTAGTTTAAGTCGGCTTTGGTAAGATGGAAGGCTTAAATATCGGGTTCCCAGTGTAAGTGACGCAGTGCAAAAAGCAAGAATTGCTTTTGAACAGACTCAATACTATCACTATACTTTTTAAACTGTGGATCCCATACACATGAAGCATATTCAAGTGTTGGCCTAACCAAAGAAGTGAATAATAATTTGGTGGTGTAAGGATCATTAAACTTAGACCAATGTATCCTAAAACACCTTTAGCTCTACATGTGATACAAGAAATATGCGACCCCAAATGCAGCTTTGGATCCATCAACACACCCAGGTCACTGAATTGTGTGACACGTTCTAGAGTGTGATCATTAATGTGGTAGCTTTTTACAATTAAATTTTTGCGGTAAAAGGACATTATTTTAAATTTGTCACAATTAAGCGAAAGATAATTTTTAGAGCACCACTGAGATAAGGAATCAAGATCTTCTTGAAGAAACATTTGTTGGACCGGATATAAAATAGATAGGCATAACTTAACATCATCAGCGTACATTAAGACGTTAGAATGCTTTATAGCAGATGGCAAATCGTTTATAAAAATATTAAATAATAATGGATCAAGGTGGCTACCCTGAGGGACACCAGAAGTTACACAAATAGTCTTAGATGTAGCTGTTTTAAAAATAACTCTTTGGGTTCTGGAAGTTAGATAGAATGTAATCCAGTTAACTAACTTGGAGGAAAACCAAAGGTATTCAGTCTTTTAAGGAGTACGAAGTGACAAACACTGTCAAAAGCTTTACTAAAATCTGTGTAAATGACATCCATTTGATGTTGTTGTGAAAAACTACAATTAACCAACGAAGTAAATTCTAATAAGTTGGTTGTAGTTGAACGCTTCTTGGTGAAACCGTGCTGTGAAGTACCTAATAAAGGAAGAAAGAAATGCTGCACCTGATCGGTGATAATATGTTCAAACAATTTCGGAATAGCGCAAAGATTAGCTATTCCTCGGTAATTTGATATATTAGCTCTGCCGCCTTTTTTGTGGAGGGGGATAATATAGGACTGCTTCCAAATATTAGGTAATACAGATGTATTCAGAGATAAGTCAAACAATTTTCAGATTGGTCTAAGCAAAGCATCAGCATATCGCTTTAGAATACAACTAGGTACATCATCTGGTCCTGGTAAAAACATTAATTTAGATGATTTTTAATATTGTAATACTGTATCACAATCAATAACTGGCATATTAAATTGAATAAATTGAGGAATATGATATGGGTATGGACTATTACAATCATTATTGAAATTTGTGTAAGTGCTTTGGAAAAAGTTCGAAAAAAGATTGGAAATTTCTCCATCGCTGCAACATTCAACACCATTTAATTTCATACAAGATGGGAATATATCCAACCTGCGCTTCATGTTAATAAAGTTTTAAAATTTTTTAGGATCTCTTTTAATATCCTCTTTGACATGTGTCACGTATGACTGATAGCATAAATTGTTTAGGTGTTGAAAATTATAGCGAGATATAGCGTATCTAGTATAATCAGCATTTTTAAATTCTTTAATTTAATTAAATCACGAGAAAACCAAGGTGGCGTATGTGGGTTACATTTCAGTTTAATATCGGAACACATAATTTGAAATGATTTTTCATAGTTGTATAAAAAAACTTTGCAGCTAGTTCAACATCATCACATAAATACAAATAAGACCAGTCAGTGGCTGTAAGAAGAGAATTTAGCTCAAAGAAGTCAGTTTAAAACACGTCTTGATGTAGAAAGCAAATTAGAAGGATTATTGGAACGAAATCCAAACCCATTCAGAAAGATGTTTAATTCCAAAGTCGGATGATAAGCATCCTCTGGAGTGGAAAGAGGATTACTTCGAAACAAGGAAACATCATTTGTGCTGTCGGTAAAGACCAAATCTAAAATTCGGTTAATGTTATTAGCTATGTAGTTTACTTGCTGAAAGGAAAGATCCAGCAATGAATCACAAACTCACTATTACAAAGTTGCAATCATCCGAGGCTGTCCAACAAATATTTGGAAGATTAAAATCTCCCATGATTAAGACCTTATCAGTATCTTTGATAAAAGACAAAACTTTCTTAATAGCTGTCAGATGTGATAAGTAAACAGAGTCATCAGAAGAAGGTGGTATATAGGAACATGTAATAAATAAATTGGAATTGGAAAAATGAAATCTTTACACAAATAAATCTCAATGTCATCAATATTATCAATAGACACCAAGTCAAAAGAGTAAGAAGTTCTAACAGAAATCAGAACTCCACCACCAACGCGATCAAATCGATGACTAGAAATCAGTTTTTTGTAGACTTTGTTGGGGGGAGTTTGGCAATGACACCAGTGTTTACATGTTTTTTAAAGTTATATTCGTGAACAACACAGCCGGCCGGCCAAAAGTTCAGACCTAACAGTTCACTACAGTATTCAGGGGAACTGATATTTTAAAAGACGAAATTGTCCTTTTAAAAGAAAATTTAAACTTAGTGGTATTCACATTTGTAATTGTTGTCAGTTTAAATAGAATGTAGTGATTAATATCGGCTTCCGAAGTATCTTTAGTTAACCTAGACACAAAAATAGATTTGAAAGGAGGAACAGCGACAAGTTGCTTAGGACCAATTGAAGCTCGAGTGTTTGAGCTAGTAGGTTCTATTTCTGCCGCAACATGCTGCACAACAGATGCATAAGACGCTTATGAAAGTTCACCGGTAGTTCCATCTGCTCCATTGGTGTAGTAAAAGTAGGTGTAGGTATAGAAATAGTGGGGATAGATATAGAAATAGTGGGAGTAGGTATAGAAAAAGTGGGGGGTAGGAATAGAAATAGTGGTGGTAGGTACAGACAAAGTGGGGGTTGATGGAGGTGGTATATTTAAGTGACAAAGAAGTTTTTGATTTGGGTGAATGATGCCGTCTTCGTTTAGGCGATATATCAAAAATTTTAATATCTTTAAAAGACTTATCATAAGCTGTGAACTTATCATTCAAGCGACGAAAGTCTTTCGCTAGATCATTGTAAGCATTACGCATTATCGTAACAGATTTACGAAAGTCTATCTCATCAGACCGACAATGAGGACAAGACCATCGAAGGCCGATATTTTGATCAATAATATCGGCAATGTTTCCATTGATATCCAACCTTATAAGCAATTTTCTGATTCTATTTTTTCTTTGCTGATTTTGATGCCTTTTCCTACATATTTGAACGCAATAGAAATCGAGTCTCGTACTTTTATTCTTATTACTTTCATGGCCATGTATAACAAATAATGAGGGGTAACTCCTCATCTGTCAGATCGTCTAAGTTCACTTGTTGCTATCATAAAAGGTGAGACAGTAAGACCATCACGAAAAGTTATAAATTGACCCAAATATATTTGCGGAAAAGATAATTCTTCTGCATATTCCTCGAATAATAGACTAATAGGAACATTATCTTCTCCAAAAGCAATCCTTATGTACAATTCAATGTTTCATATTAATGTTTGTTAATGTGCTATTAAGCTTTCATCAATTGGTATATGTTCTGAAATGCCCTCGTCACCATCTTCAGCGTAGATGATTTCAACTTGTACATCATCTTAGCCATTTAAGAAGCTATCATCAACCGTAATCCTATAAGCAGTATAAAGAGGTATATCTTTCAAGTATCGCAACAACGCTTTTACTCTTCATTTGTTGACTAAACCATAATCGAATCTGAATTGTGTATTTTTATTCTCTTGATGTGAAACGTAATGCTATAATCGTCATCTATATTTCTTGGCAATGAACGTACTATTGTATTTACTTCTATAGGAACATTTATATGTCGAAGACTTCGAATTTGCATGAATGGAATTCTCGGAGACATCTTTCTGTTACCAAATCTAATTGAAAATTTTTAAGACATTCTAGAAATGGGGGTATATATAAATCCAATATATACCGAAAGTGGTGGAACACGATTCTTATTAATTATTGTTTAGCAAGTTGAGCATATATTCACCTTTTCTATATTGTTTCTAAGCATTGTTCTTAAAAATCGAATATTGGGAGTCGTATCGTTATTAACAAAAATTTTGAAATCTTTCTTAAACCACAGTCTATCGTAAATGTCATAAGCATAGCCAAAATCATTTTCAAAAAAATTATTTTGTAATTTTCGATGTGCATAAGAATTTTGTTCTAAAGAAGGAGTATGTTTGTATAGGTAGATTATTTTGCGAAAGCATGTTTTGCGTGTTTATTTGAACATTACGTGGACGAATATTTTGAGTATTTAGTGCATAGTTTGTTGTTATTGGTTCATATAATTGTGGAACATAATTAACTCGTGAAGGAGTTTTTTATTTACTTATAAACAGATTACAAACTATTACAAATAGGTTACAAACTAGATAAAAGATATAGCATCAATACCTTATTATGTATTATTGTGAATCCTCATCATAATCTGAATGTGACTCTGAAATGTATGGTTCATTCCGTGTTGAAAGGCCTGTAGTATGATTTGGTGGGACGTATGTCACATTTCTTGTTGATGGACCTGAAATTTGTGAGTTATGCTTTACAAGTGAAATTGAGGTTTGATCTGGCTGTAAATTAATCAAATTTGTTGCTTTTTTCTTATCTCTTGACGACGTTTAATTTTTCCTCCTTAAGGAACTTCTATTGTATCAGTTTCTTTTCCATCATGGTTTTGTCGGACACTCTCAAAGAAAAAAGTATTATTTGAGTATTAATGCACTATTATGAGCAGGTGTATGTGCGCTTCGCTCTCTCGTTCTCTTTGTTGTGTATACAGATATCACCTGAAGGGCGTAGCCAGATACGGGTAAGGGGTAATTCGCTCCTAACAGGGTGTGGATATTTTATGTTTTATTACCTATTAAAATTGTCTCGAAGGTCTATTGCTGTATCTTATTTAGTGAATACCATATTTTGTAAAGAACCTCGAAGATTACTATTAGTGTAATAAAATAAATATTTTTTTACATTAATAAACGCTTGACCCACTGAACAAAATCCAGGCTACGCCTTTGTCTCGCAGAGAGCAAGAGCTGTACTGTTGTGCTCTCTTTCTCTCTAATTCGGTCCGACTCTTTCAACTTATGTCTACTACACTACGAACACACACTTTTGTTTCCACTTATTTCGTGTTGAACTCTTAATAACATTTTTTTTTCCAGCTCTTACAAAGTGTTGCTTTCAATCCTGTTATTGTTACACAGACATTATTTTTTTGTTCAACTGGAATCATAAGTATGAGCGCGAACATTGACACAGCAAAATTAAGTGGTCTGCGCAGAACGAAATCGATTCTGCTTCAATTTTTTCTGTTTTTCAATGAGCAGACCGCATTGAAAATTAGTGTTGACTGTTATTTGCGAAACTTACAACCAGAAGTTTAGAAATTTGCGAATTAACCATTACAATAGTTTTCTTTTTATTCATATCTTTATATCACTTACAGCTAATTTGATTTTAGACTTTCGACCTTGGAAAAAAAGAAACAATTTCCATCAGAAGGAATCTCAGTATAATGATAATAAATAGCTTGTGGCTGTGCACAGTTTCTAACCTGTTGAAACTTATGGAGCTTCAAATGAACTATTCTGTATTGTTGTATACGTATAGAAAATTAATAAAATATTTATTTATTTATTGTAAATTAGAATAATAATGTTTAAAATGTAAGCTTAAGGTCTTTGTAACTAAAGCTTCTTAATTAAATGTATAATTTCAAATTATATTTCAACTTTATTATAAATATAATTTGTAGAATCATTTGAGATCAACTGATATTTTTAATAAAATACGTAAATCTATTAACCCATTTCTTGTTGGTATTGATCTACCGGAGATTTTTCGGTGAAAATTTGTGAGATACCTTATTTTAGTCCCTAGTTGACAATTCCGGTTGAATTTTGAAAAAAATCCTTCCGTGTCCTTTATAGGATATTTTGCGAAAACGAAACAACCGCCGGATCCATTAACAAAATTTGCAAGTTATCAGTAAACTACTGATATTTCGATAGAATTTCTCAGTAATATCAATAGAAATGCAGTAATTTCATTTCAAATATACTTTATTACAGTTATATACACATAAATCAATAAGAAAAATTAAATATTTTTTTCAAAAATGTGTGACTTTCATCAAAAAAATGAAAAAGGTGAAAAAATTATAAATACGTAGCCAACATATTGAAACTTATATTTTAGTATGATACTGTTGAAAACACTTTGGGTGCATGTGTTTATCACATTTCTCGCATTTGTAGATTGTATTAACTTGGCAAAAGCCACAACTATAGCGATTATTGCTTGGAATAAGTTGATGGCCTACGCCGTCATAGCGAACACTGTCAATCACATTGGCTCTAGGTAGAAGAGCTATTTTGATTCACCTAGATGTTGGTGTTTCAATTGTATCGCGTTTTCGTGTTGCTGGTGTTGATGGATTAGATGGCGTTTTTGATCTAGCATTGTCGCATCTGATCAGACTTTCAATTATGAAAGTGCGAAAGTCTAATTGAGGCATAATTGGAACGTTTCTACCGTTACTTTCTTCGTTTGAATATTTACTAAGCAGACAATGAAGCTTCCACGCGTTGACCAAAAAAACGTCAAAAGCCTTCGTTATCAGTGGCCAATACCACTTTTTCCCACGCACTCGTATTCTATAATTTTTTGTTGCCTTGTCTAAAAGGTTAACGCCTCCCATCCGTTGATTATAGGCTCTCAACGACTCCGTCATGTTGAATGTTTCGACCTTCTGGATTTTTCTCGATTATCGGATCCTCACAAGACTTAAGAAGATCCAAAACAACTTTTCCACTGAGATCATATAAAGGATCCTTCTCTGTAGATGCACCGGCATAAGAAATAAATTTAGGTTCCAATATTTAAATCCAAAACGTATAGGCTTTCCACGAATGAACATTTTACAGCTATGTCTGCCATAAAATGCAATCATTTGTCAACTCTACTAATTCTTTTTGTTTTAAGAATTTTCTAGTAAACATTTTGATCACTCGATTATAAACACGTCTTATTAGCAATTCAAACTAAGAAACAATGATGCTACGCAAATAATAACACGCTGAAAAGGGTGCGAAATGAATACCTGCATAGATAATGAATGCATGTACGTTATATGTATATCATAAGTGAATGCAGTAAAAACAAAAAAAAACAATAATTTGTGTATACTAACACTATATTTATATAAATATATATTAAAATACTATGTACATACAATTTATTCAGCTGAAATAAAGAAACAATGATCCTACACAAGCAGAAAAGTCAAAGCGGACAACGATCGTTTTAAAAACTTATGCAAATTTTGTTAACACATTCGGCGGATGTTTCGTTTTCGCAACATGATTTTCAAATTCTTCTACGATAAACCAATTGTTGTTCGATTTACATGAAATTTAACATAGATAAAGAAAATACTTCAAATTTTACATGTTCTGAACCTAATTTGCTTACCTTCTAGTGGAAATATTTTGAAATTTTTTTAGTTAATTTCATAATTTCGAAATTTTGTGAAATTGGCTATATTCAAAGGTACTTAAGAATAAGTAATAATTATTCGATCTTACTACACTATATTATATAATATATAATTATATAATTTGAATCTTTATCTTTCATTAAAATTTAATGGACTGTCAATTGGATGTAGCAAACAATATCAATAGCCTCTCTGTGGTGGAGCTCACACAGCTCACTATAACGGCTGCTTAGTTTATAAAACTCTCATAATACATAGGTAATAAAAAACAACATATGCCCATAACCTCCTCTTCCCAGCCTCACCCAACCTCGACCAGCACAAAAGGTAGAAGCAAGCTCTACTGACAATCCGACGACCCCTGACAAAAGTTCCTCTCAGCAAACACTAACAACATGCCAATTACCACAGAACTTAAAAAAATAATGAAACAATTGATTCAACAGATGACTAGAATGATTAACATAACACTCCTGGTAACTAAGCTTGACAAACAAAATGGACAAAAAGTTAAGAATAATTTCCAGGAACGCGAATGGACTACACAAACACATTTTAGAGCTTCAACTATTCCTAAATGAAAATTAAATTGATGTAGCACTTATCTCTGAAACTCATTGCACAAATAATCACTATACTGACAAACACTAGGGGAAAAAATTTACTAAGTGCAATTTATATGATTGGAGGGAAGCATTTAAGCACTGGTGAACCCACATATTGGCCAACCGACCGGACTATGATACCGGATCTAATTGATTTTTGTATACTTAAAATCGTGAACATAACACATTTTCAAATTGACACCCGACTTGAACCTTCTTCAAACCACTCTCCAACCCAAATTGAATATAGTTGCGCAATAAAAACGGTTCCACTCGCTTGCAAAATGTACAATAGAAGAACTGACTGGGATGGATACAAGGAATTTATTGACATTAATCTCTGTATAAATGTACCTCTTAAGGAACAGGACGATTTTGAAAAGGCAGTGATACACTTGAATGACAACATAAACGAAACTGCACATAGAGCAACACCTGGACTAAAACCAACAGAGGGAAACTTTTTTATCCCCCGCTCAATTAAAATCCTCATCGATAACGAAAACAAACTGCATAAAATCTGGCAAAGAACGAGAGCTCCAAATGACTAAGCACAGCTTAATAAAGCAAACCTGAAAATCCATCTAAAGAAGATCAAAAATGAACATTTTGCTACTTACTTAAAATCACTATCTCCGACATCCGACACTAATTACTCTTTGTAGAAAGCCGCTAAACACCTTACGAATCGTACCATCCTCCAGCCGCCACTGAAAAAGTCGGATGGAACTTAGGCTAGAACTAATTCAGACAAAGCTTCACTACTAGCTGACTAATATAAACAAGCTTTTACTAATAACCAATCTAATAGTAACCCCAATTTGGACAACAGGACTCCTCCACCGCAGTACAGAATAAACAAGATGTCTGCCAACGAAGTCAGATACTGTATTGAAATCGCTCTGCCATGAAAAAATCGCCAGGATATGACCAAATAACTGGAAAGTAACTCAAAGAGCTCCCTATGAAAGCAATAATCTTTATTAGAAACCTTTTTAATGCGATATTAAGGCTAAGGTACTACCCATCTTTATGGAAAGTAGCTGAAATAATAGCTATACCTAAAATGAGCAAAAATCTGACCATGACGTCATCATACAGACCAATCAGCCTAATGCCCTCATTATCAAAACTATTTGAACGACTTCTCCCAGACAGATTTCAACCAATTCTGGACGAGAACAAAATCATGCCTGACCACCAATTCGGATTCAGACAAAGTCACTTTACAATTCAGCAAATTCACAAAATCTCAAGGGATCTTGATGAAAAAAAGTATTTTGTGTGTTTCTGGATATAGAAAAAGCCTTCGACAAAGTCTGGCATGACGGCCTTCTTAGTAAAATTAAGACTGTACTACCAAATGTCCTATGCGAAATCATCAAAAGTTAACGTGACACTTGTTATTTCTACGTCAGATTTAATGACGAAACTTCCACACTAAGACAGATAAAAGCAGGAGCTTCCTTGGGACTATGCGGTATACCCTATATACATTTGTCATCCCAACTCCAGAAGACAGTTCGTCAGTAGTGCCCACCTTCGCTGTACTAATGTACTCGCACAATAATCTAGCTGTAGCTACAACTAAACTGTAGACAGTAACTTCTATACATTAGATCTGCATATGAAATACAACACAAAGACTTTACTGTCATATAACGCAGATAGATTGCCTCATAAGTTGTCCAAAACTACTCTAAGAAGAAACGTTGTGTGGGGAAATAAATTTAATCAGCTGGGAGCAGAACACAACATAAGGGAATGCTGGGATAGAAGAAGACTGGTGTAATCGTTGCAATCAGCTCATTGACGCATTAAAAGCGGCTTCGTGGAGTACAATGCTGGAAAAAGTAGAAGGTAGCACAATCCGCTTTTATAAATACCTGCAACCAGCAGCTGGAGAACAATTTTTTAAAGCCAACCTAACACGTAAAATAACGATGAATAAAAGTACGCTGCGACATACTACCACTGAATGCAAATCGTTTCACGCCAGATAATTCAACCATTTGTACGCTATGCAACATGAATGAGCAGGAAACACTGACGCACTTCTTAAGATGCCCTGTGTTAAATTAATTTAGGGTGTCACATTTTAAGAAAAATTCAATTGAGCAAAATGAGCTGATAAATATATTAAACGGTGACCATGAAATCAGTTGGAAGTCTCTAGCAAGCTATATATGCACATTATTAAACTATAGAAAATTTATAATTTCGGAATTCACCTAACGGCTAACAGCCATGCTGTAAAATCACCCCTCGTTTCTTTTTTTTCTTTCTTTCCAAAAAATGTATAAATTAAGTTAATTTTATCTGTACCTATGTATATACCAAAAATTGAATAAAAAGAAGTATACTACTACTACAACTAAGCTGCAAGACATTTTGGACGAAATATGCTCTTGGTTTGACAAATGGAAAATTAAAGTCAATGAATTGAAAACGACGCGAGTGATATATACAACACGGACAACTTATTAGACAAGACAACTAAAAATAAAAGATACTGACATCCTATTAAGCAATGCAGCAAAGTACCTGGGCTTGCATATTGACAGTAAACTGACTTGGAAGTATCACATCCAAAAGAAAAAATATCACAACAGCAAATCTACACTGTCAACCAGTGGAAAACTAGTGCTATACTTAAGTGTAATTAAGCCTATATGGACGTACGGCATTCAACTATGGGGCACTGCCAAGAAAACGAATATAAACATAATCCAGATACAACAATCTAAAATGCTTCGAGTAATTCTTAACGCGGATTAATATATAGCTAACTACGATATCCATAAAGACCTCGGTGTAACAATGATACATGAGGAAATTATTAACGTTAGTAGGAGATATCACAAGTCCTTAGAGCGATATTCCAACGTAGAAATAACTAAACTTCCATCTCGCGAATTGACAAGACGTAGACGCTTAAAAAAAAGCAGACCAGTGGATCTAACATAGTTCACCTATTACATTTTTATTTCCCCCTATTTATATATAAATTACTTGTGTGTATGGTTGGCTTGGGTTGTTGAGTGGAACGTTGTGGTATCACCTTCTCCTATGGGCAACCATGCTTCCCCCATCTACCTCCCACCACTCCTCTTGTTCCTGCAACAATTGCCCCTCCAACCGATCATACCTCAACACCTGTGATCCCTGTAATACAGGTAATTCCACCATTATCTGCAGTATCTTCCTCCAAACGGTCTAGAACCGCTTCTTCTCCTCCTTCGTCGAACACCATTGTGGACAAAAATGGAAATGTTGCCATGAATGACTCCAAGCGGTCAAGAACTGCTTGTCCTCGCCCATCTAGCTCAATCGTGAATAATTCTGGGAATGGTGACGTCAATGGTGGTATACACCCTACCAAAATTGTACCTTTACCCGACGAGTCTAAGCATGCCGCTCAATATCATTTGCGACATCTTTAGAACCTTTACAAATATCGCCATCTTTTCATAGAGACCTTGAATTTGCTCCTCGGAAACTATGCGATGGCACGGAACCCTCCGTGTGCGAGTCCGACTCACACTTGGCTGATTTTTGTATAATTGCAATGACATGACTACTGCTATTAGTTTTTTCTATGAAGTGATATACAATATTTTTGAAGGCTATGTGCCCTATAACACTGTTTCGACAGTTTCATATGAACCAACTTGGTTTACAAGAATACTTTCTAATCTGAAGAACATTAAGTCGAAGCTTAAGAGTTCTGGCTCTTCTATTGCTTTTGCTAACTTTTGTGTGGCCCGGGCTAATTTTCTTTCATTAAATAACATTTGTTATAATAACTATCTCTTACGTTGTAGACTGCAATTTTCACATGACCTTAAGCAGTTCTATAACTTTGTGAACTCAAAGCGCAAGTCTTCTTTATTGCCCTCATAATTGTATCCAGTTAATGAACATGGCCACAGCGATTTGGATATTGCAGACCTTCTTGCAAAATTCTTTAATCCACTTATTCCTCTGAACCCTACATTCAAAACCGGTATTCTTATCCCATTTCCCATTGTAACCTCATTGTTACTCCAATAATTAGGGAGTCTTCTTATAAATTTAAAATCATTGAAATCCACTTTCTCTCCCGGTCCAGACAAAATGCCTAGTTGTCTGCTTAAGCACTGTAATTAGGCTCTGTGTTAGCCCACTTTTGAAACTTTTCACTTTATCACTTATCCTTTATTGTTTCCCTACACAAAAAAGGTAAACATGCTGACATATCGAATTACAGAGGTATTGCTAAACTTTCTGCAATCCCAAAATTATTTGAAAAAATGCTCACTTCATAATCATGATCTGCTTGTACATAAACTTGACCATTTAGGTTTGCCACAACATCTACTTTGTTGGATTGCATCTTATTTAAGAAATAGGGTTCAACGAGTGTTATTTAAGTCCACTCTTTCTGGTCCAGTCTTTGTCACTTCTGGAGTTTCTCAAGAGACCCATTATTGTTTATCCGTTTTGTAAATGATCTCCCTTTCTCCATCTCACATTCTCGTGTGCTCATGTACGCTGATGATGTAAAATTGTGCCTTTCATTTAATGGTGGTGCCTCCTATCTCAGACTCTAAGAGGATTTTGATTGACATTCTTCGTGTTTAGCAAATTACTTATGTCTAAATATCTTCAAATGTAAGTTCATGACGTATCATCGGTGTTAATCTCATTTGTTTACATACACGATTGAAAACGTCCAACTCGAGCGAGTCTCTACTTTTAATGACCTCGGTGGCCTGTTTGATCCCAAGCTGTGTTTTAACCAACATATCTCTTCTATCGTAAATAAAGCGAGTGTTTTTGGTTTCATTAAACGTTGGTCTATTGAATTTAATGACCCTTATACCACAAAGACTCTTTTAATTTCTCTTGTGCGTCCACTCTTCGAGTATTGCTCTTGCATTTGGTCACCGCAATATATAAATAATCAAGTTCGAATTGAGTCTGTACAGAAACAATTCCTCCTGTTTGCCCTTCGTGGCCTAAACTGGAATCCTAATTCGCATTTGCCATCTTACTCTGATAGGCTCCTTCTTATCAGTCTTCCATCTTTGGTGCATCATAGGATAGCTCTTGGGATTAGTTTTCTTCATAAGCTCATAGTTGGGGAAACTGATACTCCTGAGCTATTGAATCAGTTAAAATTTTGAGTCCCTAGTCGTCCTACCATTAGCATTGAATAGATGTACTACTAACTATGCCCTACATGATCCTTTCCAAGTTTTATGCACGTCATATAAAAAATTCTATCATGTTCTCTCACCCGAGATATCGCCATCATCGATTAATACCATCGTCATTCATTACCTACGGACTCCTGATCACACTGCAGGCTGGATGAACTGGATGTCGCTGATTTGGGTCACCTTTACCATCTGCATTATTGTAGTTTATTAGTTCACATGTCTCTGACCACACATAGCTGTGCGTAGGGGCATAGCTAGCTACTATTTGCAAATAAATTTCCCCCATTCGGGTCAGAGGCTGGTATTTCATATTTTCCTTATTTATTTATATTCATGTTTTTTAGGTTCCGTACCCATAGGGAGCTAACGGGACCCTATTACTAAGCTTACAATGTCTCGTCCATCGTCGTCTGATCTCCTGCTCTATCTCATGAACCGTAATAGGTAGAGAGTTGAAATTTTCACAGGGTGTGTAATTCACTTGTGTGTAGAACGACAAATACTGAAAATATTTTAGAAGCATTGTTTTTTAATTTAACCTTTTGTTTGATAATTTTTTTTTGTAGTATGCTCTTAGCTGTTAATTGTAGTATACTTTTATGCTGTTACATATGCACATAATTTAATATTTTGAGCAAAAAACCTTGTATGATGGTGCGGAACCCGAGTCCGACTCACACTTGGCTGATTTTTTTTTTTTCCTATTTTTGTTTGTTTCTCTTTTTTTTTTTTTGTAATTAATTAATTTATTTTAGTTTAAGTTCACTTCAATTTATATTTTTATTTTACTTTTAAGTGTTAATTGTTACATTTATTTTTGTTTTAAGCTGACAGTTTCTTTGTCAATGTCATTCAAATAAATAAATAATCAATAAATGATACTTAGTTTTTTTGGGAACAATTTATATGTTTCAAAAACTTATTTTTAACATAATTTAAATATATAAGTTCGGGAATCAGCCGAATCGGACTGCTAGGGGGGTACCTCCCATACAAAACACCTTTTTTAAATTAATGTTCTTATTAGAAAAAGTTTTTTGTTTTTTGACGTATCGAACTGAAATTTGGATACTATAAGTTTCTGGTCCATATCCACCAACCATATAAATTGCATGATCCTAGGGTTACCAGGAGGGGTACCTCCCATACAAACCCACATTAAATGACAAACTTATAAAGGAGAGAGAGAGATCACGTCATAGGTTCGATACCCAGTTTTTTTTTTACAAGTAACTTTTTTTTATTTATATTTATTATTTTTTTTTTTTAAACATTGATACATAAAATAGAAACTTACAATAACACAATGATGTAAATTATGCCATGGACGATTGACGATGAAAATGTTGGTTGGGTGCATTTTCTGATCGTTGCTAAGTACTTTCGAAACTTATAAATACTGCTGCATTTAAGAAATATATTCGTGTATGTACGTAGTTGTTCATTAATTCTTGTATACTTATGCATGCCTACGCTCTAGGCGGCAGATGGCAAGGGACGCCAGAAATCTAAATGCGGAAAACAATATCCAGCGCAAAATAAAAATTTTAAATACCGCTATCAGAACGTTATGTGCGAGTCTTTTACACAAACTAGACGGCCCGGCCAACTTCGTTGTGCGGCCGACACAATCGACCGCATTCTAGAAAAAAACATTTTTTTTTTTTAAGTGCTAATAACTTCTCTGTAAACAATGTTCTTTGTGAAAACTCTATTATTACGTGATAAATGGCCCTGATTGATGTCTCAGAAATATAAAATCGCAATTCATTGAATGATCGAACTCTACTGGCGGCAACATACAATTGTCCGTGACTAAACAACAAAATTGCAACTTCTTGAAACGTTTGACCTTGGGATTTATTTGTTTGTAGTCATCGCAAAAGCTGGAATGACTGGAAAATGAGTTCTTTGAAATTTGAACGGTAAAAGAGTTTCCGAATAAGTCAAATGAATACGGGGAACTAAAATTCGAATATTACGCGCTACACCTGTTAACACCTCGCAATCTATTGAGTTTCGGTGCATTCGTTTTACGCGCATGCGAGTTCCGCTACTTAATGCTCATACACACACTCACAGCTACACCTTAACTTACATATGTCTGCTTTGACTATTTCATTCTTGCATTCTTTTATTCTTCATGTGCAAAATATTTTGTTTAGTGTACATCTCTGCTGTGTACACAACGAAAATATATAACACAGCTTCACGCAACTGATAAGCGTACTGCAATGGAACAGAAGAGAGAAGAGAGAGGCACACAAAGCCCTCTATTCTCTCATTCTACTACATTCACAACATCAACGACTGTGTGTTATTGTTGTTGTTGGAAAGAGGTTATCTTTAACACCTTTTTACACCTAAACCTCTGGACCTATTTTGATAAAATAACAGGGCGCCGTAAGACAATCTTGCTCTCCTGTTCAAGGGCTAGGGCCGGGGCTGTACTTATGGTTAAGTGGGCTTGTTTGACATCGCATTCCATCTAAGCATATTTAAGTGCTATCAGCTGCTACTTAGAAGTGTTGCATATAGCCTTCTTACTCTTCATGTAATACTACCGATCATTAAAACTCAAATTTTCAAAGTAATAATTACACCCAAATTACTGCAGCCCTTGATAGATGACACACTTGTCAAATCTCTTTAGAAAGAGCAGATAGCTTTGAAAGTCCATGATTGTATATTTAGAGGGTAATGCATATGTGTATAAGTAGCATCTTCAAAACAATCAAAAAAAGAAAGTAAAGTATGCTTTGATGAGACCAATGATGTTAACGTTTTTTTTTAAATCATTCACTCCAATTAAATATTAATGCATTTAATGCTAAATTCACAATGTGCAACATTTTTCATTGATTTATTTTAGAGAGTATTTATGCTAGTCATGTCACTGCAACTAATAAAATATAATAAATAAACATAAATTAAAAACAATTTTATACAATGATGTCAAAGAAATCTGACCGACACCCATGGGCAAGGAAATAATCATCTGTTGTTCAATGATTTAATAAAAATAATAAAAAATGAACAAATAACAAATCTGTAGCAATATGTTAAAGTAACGGGGGTGATTTTTTAAGGGCTTGCTAATTTGATTTTCAAAAACAACACATAAAATTCTGAAAAATGTATGAAATCTTTATTAGAGTCGATAGAAAGATCGATATAATTTAATGTTTAAAGATAATTTCATGTAAATGTTGGCCGCGGTTGCGCTGCAAATAGCTGGGTCCAATTTTGGCATACTCTCTCCAATATATCTGGCGGTATCTCACGAATAAATTGTTCAATATTGGCTTCCAGTGCGTCAATTATTGCGGGCTTGTCGCTATAGACATGACCCTTAATATAGCCCACAAAAAATAGTCTAGAGGCGTTAAATCACATGATCTAGGCGGCCAATTGACCGGCCCCAAACGTGAATTAACTGCTCACCGAACTCGCCTCTCAATTGGGCCATTGTTTCGCGTGCTGTGTGGCATGTGGCACCATCTTGTTGAAACCACATGTTAGCCAAGTCGAACTCTTCCATTTTGGTCAAAAAAAAGTTTGTAAGCATCGTACGGTAGCGCTCGCCATCCACAATAACGTTCCGGCCTTCGCCGTCTTTGAAAAAGTACGGCCCAATGATGCCGCCCGACCATAATGCACTCCAAACAGTGACTTTTTCGGGATGCATTGGTAGTTCTTGTAATGCTTCTGGTTGCTCTTCAGTCCAAATGCGGCAATTTTGCTTATTCACTTATCCATTCAACCAGAAATGAGCTTCGTCGCTGAACACAATTTTCGATAAAAAAAAAGGATTTTCATTCAATTTTGCAGCGCCCATTCAGCAAAATTTATCCGTTGTGGTAGGTCGCGCGGCTTCAATTTTTGCACCAGCTGTATTTTATAAGGTTTCACACTCAAATCCTTTCGCAAAATTTTCCACGTAATGGAGTAACTGAGGCCAAATTGCTGCGAACGGTGGCAAATCGATAATTTAGGGTCATCAGTAACACTGGCGGATACAGCTGCGATTTTTTTCTCTGTTCGCACTCTACGTATGCGTGTTGGTGGTTTAATGTCCAATAATGTAAATACGGTGCGAAATTTAGTCACAACATTCCGAATAGCCGTCTCAGAAGGTCGACCAAACTGACCATAAAATGGAAGAAGTGCACGATACACTTGCCTTACCGAGCATGAATTTTGATAATAAAATTCAATAATTTGTAAACGCTGTTCGTTTGTAAATCGATTCATGGTTAAATTATAAACCAAACTGAACGTGTTTGACAGTAACACAAGGCACGTAAGCCGCGTTAGCTATTAAAAACAGTGTTGCCAAAAAAAAGTAGCTAAAAAATCTTCCGTTAGCTTGTTTTGAGATATTGCTCCTTTTTTTTAAAATATTTCTGTTATATTTTATTTTATATTTCTAAGTTGCTACACACAAAAAATTATAAAAAATTAAAATAAATTTTGTAAAATGTTTTTATAAAAGTAGATTTCATAACCTTTCCAACATGTATAACATTTATTTAGTTTATTTATTCCAATAATTGTTTAAAACAGTTTGAAAACTGGATTTGTGAAAAAATCGTTGGTGTACGAATTAATAGTGCTCAGAGTAGTATATAAATATGTAACTATGTCTAAGCCATATTTTTCCAAAATTTTTTAGTGAAAATACGTGTTTTGAAGCGGTTAATAATAATAGCATTCAAACTCAATGTACACAATTTTCGACATAAGCAACTTTAACATATTGCCACAGAAATAATTAGAAAGATAAACAGACACATCCTCATTCTGGGACACATCCTCATTCTGGGAATATATGACAATATGTTTTACGATAGACGTGTTTCTTTGCGCGATCCTGGAAAAAAATAATATTGTAAATATTGGTGATTGAAAGATACTTGTGATACGTTACTTGTTTCTACTTAGCCGGGTGCATCTGACGGCGTGTTGTGGTTGTGATTGTTCCCTTCAGGCGTTTTCTTGTTGGATTTAGTTTCTTTTTATCCAATAAATAAATCAATTTGTGCACTCAGTGCAGCGTGAGCGAGACGAACAGCTGATCGTATTGAGGAAAGGGCCTGATACACGAAACTGCCATAATTTGAGTAATCGATTTTTTCGTTACTCTGCCAAAAGGGGTCGTGCACACGATCAGACTTATCTGTGCTGCATATATATGCATCAAGCAAATATTTGCATATATAAATGGCAAGCAGACAGTCGAGAGATGAGGTGTTCGGTATGAACAACGGAGGCACTGCAGAAGATGTCTTTAAGGCGAGCTCGAAAACGTTGAGGTCTCCTAGGCAACTAGTGCAAAAAACAATTAAAAATGATGAATCAGGCGCAAGGTCGCCCCCCAGTGTCCTGAAACCAGGAATAAATTCAGCGCTACAGGAAATGAAGTCTCGGCTCGAGGACCTAGTAGCCATTGTAAACGACAAGGAAAAGAGGCACATCAACCAGGCGATGCGCGATAAAATAGTGACGCTATCATTACTACAGAAGAAGGTAATGGAGATGTGTGCCACCCACAAAGAAGCGACTCATGCAGGGACGCAGACGGATGCGGCAGTCACTCTGCGTAGTATAAGCACGCGAAAGAGGGCAAGGGACCCAAGAGAGAAGCTGAGGAAAACACCACCAAAGAAGGCAAGGACGGTTGAGGCCCGTCAGCATTTGAATAGAATTGGTACCCCGGTCTACGCAAAACCCAAATGCGGAGGCCTCCCGGAGGGTAGTAAGCCTTTCGACACGGTAGAAGAGCAGAGGCCCGAAGTCGACTGGCAGTCAGTTACAAAGAGGCCTAGAGGTAAAGGAAAAGGCAGCGGAGTGTCCAAACGGAGAATCCGTCCTGATGCTTTGATTATCGAGGCAAAGGATGGAAGGTCGTACAGCGACATCGTGCGGATTATGACCCACAACGAGGGCCTTAAGGAAGTCAGTGAAAATGTGAACCGAATCCGAAAGACGTTGAAGGGAGATGTCCTATTGGAGATGAATGGCCCCATGAAGGAAAACCTCCAACAGCTCAAGGTCGCGGTGGGCTCTGCACTCGGTGAGACTGCAAACATACGCTCATTAACGCAGGAGACCCAACTGGTGATCCTCGATATCGACGATGCTACTGATATGGATGAAATCATAACAGCCTGCAAGGAGCAGTTTGAGATAGAGGTTGGCAGAGGAAATATAAAAAGTCTCCGTCCTGCCTATGCTGGAACACAGGCGGCTACCCTTAGTCTGCCATCGAGAACCGCAGCACTACTCATTAATACAGGCAGAGTGAAAATAGGCTGGACACGCTGCAGAATCCGGGAACGGCAGCAGTCGCGTAGGTGCTTCAAATGCCTTGAAGTGGGGCATATATCTAGTACATGCAAGAGTGCAGTAGATAGGAGCAACTGTTGTCTAAGATGCGGAGAAGAAGGGCACCAAGTGAAAACTTGCTCGAACAAATCGCGGTGTTTCGTCTGTGCTGCGAGACAATTGGGCGACACCAACCATATACCCGGTAGTCGAGACTGCCCCGCACAGCGTGAAGGAAGCACGAAATAAGAAACAATAATCAAGTTACTGCAACTTAACTTGAATCATTGTGTTGCGGCCCAGGATCTACTTTCGCAGACGATTCGAGAGCAAGAGGTTGACGTGGCTATCTTGAGCGAGCCATACAGGTGTGGAAACGATGAGTCCTGGTGCTGTGACATGGACCGTAAGGCAGCCATATACGTCTGCAGTGCAATCCGGAGGACCGTTAACTCAAGAAGATCTTTCAGATGCTTCGTGAGAGCAAAAGTAAGTGACTTCTGGATATATAGCTGTTACTTTCCTCCCAGTTTAGGCATGAGCGAATTTGGAGGGCTGCTGGACGAGCTAGTCACCGACGCAAGAGACCGACACCCTGTCATTATCGCCGGTGATTTTAATGCGTGGGCTACAGACTGGGGATCCACGATCACAAGCTGTAAGGGGCGATCTCTGTTGGAGGCTTTTGCAACCCTGGACGTGTGCCTGTTGAATTCAGGCTCTGAGCACACCTTCTCGAGAGGTGGTATTGGGTCAATAGTGGATCTTACATTTATAAGTCCCTCTCTGTTCAACTCCTCCAAGTGGACACTGAGCGACTTATACACGGCGAGTGACCACCAAGCCATACTCTGTGAGGTTACTGCGGATAACAATATCCCCAGAACACAGCGATATCCGGTTAGAGGGGGCTACAGAGAGTCTACGCTGAACCCTCAGACTTTCTGTACCGCTCTACAGACACCAGCATTAGACGGACCTGCAGATGATATTGCCATCAGGGCCCAGCGGGCCATAAAGCAAGCATGTGACTCCAACATGCAACCCAGAAGATCTCATAGCCGCCACCAGGAGGCAGTATTTTGGTGGAACGAGGAAATTGAAATAGCGAGACGTAACTGCATTCTGGCACGTAGGGCCTATCAGCGGGCAAGGCGCTCAAGTCGGTTTCTCGAACTGCGGGAAAATTATCACTCATGTAGGAGATCCTTGAAGCGAGCAATCAGAGGCAGCAAAAGGCGTTGCTTCCTCAAGCTGTGCGACGACGCAGAGAAAGATCCGTGGGGCAAGGCTTATCAGGTGATTGTCAAAAACACCAGGTCACGTAAGCCGGTCCCTCTATTGGAGCCCATAGAGACGTCTCACATCGTGGCAACTCTCTTCCCGCAGCAGCAACAAGGGAGTGAGACTAGTAGTGTCGGTGAGAACCAAGGGGTGAGCAATTTCTTCCCGGTCGCCACGGAGGAAGTCCTGTCTGTAGCGAAGTGGATTAAAAATGGCAAATCCCCAGGACCCGATCAGATCCCAAACCGGGCTCTCAAGCTGGCAATGACCCTGCGGCCACAGTTCTTTGCGGACTTATTCAACCTCTGCCTATCTGAAGGGGTCTTTCCATCGTGCTTGAAAATGCAGAGACTGGTTCTCATCAACAAACCAGGAAAACCGCCAGGCGAACCATCTTCCTATAGGCCAATTTGCCTATTGGACACGGCGGGCAAGGCACTGGAGAAGATCATAGCATGCAGACTCGAGGAAGAAATACAGCTAGGAGGGGGCCTCTCCCCGTTCCAGTTTGGCTTTAGGAAAGGGCGATCAACCATCGACGCGGTATCGGAAGTGGTCAAGATTGCGCAAGAAGCTATCCGAGGCAGACGTTGGGCAGGCGGTGCAAAAGAATACTGCCTCGTGGTCACGCTCGACATAAGGAACGCTTTCAACTCAGCAAACTGGGATAGAATCATGGACGCACTTACTGAATACGGAGTTGCGAGGTACCTGCTGAGAATACTTCGGAACTACTTCAGGCAGCGAGTCCTTCTCTACGACACTTCAGAGGGAGAGGTAGCATACCGCGTAACCGGAGGGGTTCCCCAAGGGTCTGTCCTAGGGCCTCTCCTCTGGAATGTAATGTACGATGGCATCCTTAGACTCTGTCTCCCAGCTGGTGTAAACATTGTGGGGTTCGCGGATGACATTGCGCTGGTGGTGGTTGGGAAGCATATCAGCGAGTCGGTGGAGCGATGTAACGCAGCTATAGCAACTATCTCAGCATGGCTGGACAGTGTTGGTCTCAGTTTAGCGGAGCAAAAGACGGAGGCACTTCTCATCAGCAGTCGCAAAATTGTGGAGAGAGCTACGGTCACTGTCGGCAACGTGGCGATCACAACAAAAAGCTCGTTGGTGTACCTAGGGATTACCCTAGATCATAGGCTCAGCTTCAAAGAGCACTTGACATACGCCAGTGAAAGGGCGGCTAGGTCATGCAAGGCCCTCTCGAGGATACTTTTAAACACGCGCGGGCCTAAACAAGGGCGTAGGCTGCTTCTGCTGAATGCAACCAAATCCATGATGCTGTACGGAGCAGCGGTTTGGGCTAAGGCAATGGAGAAGGTATCATTCAGGAGGCACCTTGAGTGCGTCTACAGGCTGGGAGCGCTCAGGGTCATTAGTGCTTTCCGTACGGTATCGGAGGATGCTGCTCTAGTTCTTGCTGGATTGGTACCAATAGACCTAGTCGCCATCGAGGCAGCGGAAGCTTATAGCTGGAGAGCGCGGCCCCCAGAGGAAGTAAGAGCATTGCGGGCACAAATACGATGCTCTTCCATCAGAACGTGGCAGAGTCGCTGGGATAGCTCAACGAAGGGTCGCTGGACGTACAGCCTTATTCCCAGCTTAGCCGAGTGGATTGGAAGGAAGCATGGTGAGGTAAACTTTTACCTCACTCAGCTACTGAGCGGCCACGGATGCTTCCGGCAGTACCTGTACAGGTTCCATCACGACGATGGTTCTTGGTGCACACATTGCGGCAATCAGTGCGAGGAAGACCCTGAGCATGTATTATGCAGATGCAGAAGATTTGACAGGGAGCGGCAAGAGCTGAGTGACGCCCTAGGTGATCAGCCATCGGCTGCGAACCTAGTAAGTCACATGCTGGAGAACGAATATAAATGGAATGCTGTTTCAAAGTTTGCAGCTGAGGTCATGAAGAAGCTTCGCAGCATGGAGAGATCCCGCCGAAACCTAGATGTCGGCTAATGATTACAGTACCAGCCTTATGAAGCTTTGCTTAATCGGCAGTCCCGCAAGGTCCTGGTACACCCCTATCCTTATGTCTTCCTATTTTTTTTTCTCTTTTTTATTTATTTTTGTTATCTAATGTTGTCTGTTAAATTTCCTTTTTTTTTCCAATAAATGAAAAAAAAAAAAAAAAAACACACACACACACACGTGTGTGTTGTGGGGGAGTGAAGGTGTGTTTTTTGGTGAGCTCCGTCCAAATCCTGGAAAACGAGCATATTGTGAGTGATGTGAATCGGTGAAAGTGCCACAAAGAGTTTTTACTTACCTGTTGGAGCCAAGTGCGCGTGAAGTCAGTGTTACTGGCGCTAGGCAGTGATGTTGTTTCAGTGTTTTTAATTTTTCTGCTAATTTGTGTAAAATTATGGTTAAATTTAATTTTCACACAAATGTGCGGGAATGAGAACAACGGCTGGGTCGCAGGGTCCAGTGAGTGGAACTTTTACACGAGTAAACCTAAATATCGTTACTCTGAAAAAGGGTCTCATACACGATGAATATGTGCGTAGTGCATCAACGTCTACAAAGTACGCAAATTACCAAAAATTACAAAAACTACACATTCCCACATACACACACATACCAACCACGAGAATAGAAGAGGGGTCGCTTAAAAGGTTACACACTACTTATGAAATTCTCGTGAAAGGGCGAGTGAGAAGCTCGCTCTTAAGCTTTCCCAAATCCAAGAGCGTCTGTTCCCATATTGGGCGGCTCCTTGGTCTGCGTCTGTACCTGAAAGGTCGGCAGTAATAGATAGCCTGTCGGTAGACTTATAAAACGATATCCGATAGCGCACCCAGAATAAAAACCAACATGAATAACAAGGAAGGAATGAAGTATACGGTGCAGGGACTCGGATCCCCAGTACCGGCGGCTTTGGTGGGTGCGCAAGCGGGCCCCGGGTCGTCGTCATCAAACTACCGCAATGCTACGGAGGTGCACTCGGCCACCGTAACAGATAATGCTACGAGCCCAAAAACTACTGCAGCGATAGGAAACCTGGTTGCTGCAGCCGACAAAGCTACAGGAAAAACCGAGGAGGAGAGCAACCCTTTCAGACCAATAAGATGTGTATCCCTCGATCACCCACAACATCAGGAGGTCAAAAGGCGGTGAGCCCGTCTTGTGCCACCAACCGGGAGAAAGTATCAACCGGCCTCACCCCCTTTCACCAGCTGGGAGAGAAGATACGAAGCCTGACGTATATGCTGGAAGAAAAGGGCACTGACGGAAAGCCAAGGCGATCGATAAACCAGCATTTGCGAGATACGGTAGAGAGCATAAAGGCTCTGTATGAGCTCTCCGCTATTGAGCAAAGGGACGAGAAAGCCAAGGCGGTTATAAGGGGAAATAACTTTTCCCAGACTTCCCCCTGGTTGCGAACAGCCGGGAAAAATAAAAGGGCACTGGAAGGCAACTTGGAGACTCCTCCTACAAAGAGACACCCCTCTATAGCTGCTGCCCTTAATGATCAGACGAAACAGGTCAAAAAGGCTAACTTAGAGAAAAGAGAGTCTCCCAAGACAGCAACAGCAGCAACACCAAAGTCAAGGAAACCCACCAAGAAGGCAAGAAGACAGGACCAGGACGGACACAATTTGCCGCAGGTAAAGGAGTGGACCAAAGTGCCTGGACGGAACAAAAGGGATAAGGGCATCAGATCGAAGCCGGATGCCCTCATCATTTCGGCAGCCGTGAATACTTCTTACGCGGAGATCTTACGGAAGATTCGAAGTGAGCCGGCCCTCAAGTGCCTTGGTGAGAATGTCAAAGCTGTGCGATGTACTGCGAAAAACGAATTGTTGCTACAGCTCAAACGTGTACCAGATTGTAACACTTCTGAGTTCCAGACGGCAATTCAGGAAACAATAGGCGGTGCGGCCAAAGTTTTGGCAAAAACGCACACGGTGACGATTCAACTTAAGGATCTAGATGAAATCACAACCGCTAAGGAAGTGTGTGACGCCCTTCACACACAGTGTGAAATACGTCGCCCAGATGAGTCATCGGTACGAAACATTGGGACGGTACGTCGTGGTACACAGACAGCCTACATTGTGCTGCCTGTAGCGGATGCCAACAAAGCTTTGAGTACACAGCGAGTGCGCATAGGATGGGTATCCTGCAGAGTTCGGGACTGCGCCGAACCAACCAGGTGTTATAAGTGCTGGGGTTACAATCACCAAGCGCAAAATTGCAAAGAGAGTGCAGACCGCAGCAACCTCTGTAGGAGATGCGGGCAAGAAGGCCATAAGGCAGCAACGTGCAAAAGCGAGCCAAAATGTGCGCTATGCAGTGGTAACCATGCAGCGGGGAGTGCCCGTTGCCCGGAACACCAAAGGGCAGTTAAGGCTAAGAACACAGGAGGGCGATGAAAATCGTCCAACTAAATCTTAACCACTGTGCGGCAGCCCAAGACTTGCTGCGACAAACGGTATTCGAGCAACGTCTCGATCTTGTCCTAATATGCGAGCAATACCGCAACATGATAGGAATTGAATGGACGTCAGACGCATCCTGCAAAGCGGCTATATGGGTCACGGACGGGAAAGCCCCTCAAAGTAAGGCACTGACTCCTCATTCTGGCTTCACTTGGGTAAAAGTAAACGGTATCTACTTTTTCTCGTGTTATGCCCCCCCAAGCCTGGACATAAATCAGTTTGAACGGCTCATGACGGAGTTAGTTACGGAAGCTAGCACAAAGACGCCAACAATCATTGTGGGTGACTTTGATGCTTGGTCTACCATGTGGGGTAGTAGATGGACGAACCAGCGGGGCAGAATCCTCATGGAATGCCTAGCTACGCTGAATATGGAACTATTCAATGATGGACAGCCCACATTCGAAGTTGGTGGAAGAAGTTCTGTCATCGATCTTACATTCGTGCATAGCTCAATTGCTCCTCAAACGACATGGAAAATCGGCAATTTTTACACGAATAGCGACCATCGTGCAATAATCATCGAAGTAGCATCACAGCCGAGCGGAAGGCAGTTATCCCTAGTGGAAACTAAAGGTTGGAGGGATCGAGTATAAGATAAGGACTGTTTCCTACAAATATGGGAAGATGGTACAACTGTCGCCGATGGAACAAATGTCATGGCTGAGAGCATTACAGAACGTAACTATTCAGCATGTGATGCCTCGATGCCAAGGAAAACACGGATGCCACTGCGAAAGGCTGCTTATTGGTGGAATGACGAGATAGCTGATCTCAGGAGGCGCTGTAACCAGGCCCTCAGAAAAGCGCAGCGCGGTAGAATTCATCCTAACTGGGAGCAACTACGCGAGACTTTCCGGACGCTGGGGAAACTTCTAAATAAAGCAATAAAAGCGAGCAAGGGAAACTGTTTCAAGGAGTTACGAGATAGCTGCGACATTGACCCCTGGGGCAAGGCCTACAGAGTGGTGATGAGCACAGTGAAGGGACCAAAGTCTGCACAGCCGTCAGACCCAGCGTTAATGGCTAAAGTTGTTGCTACTCTCTTCCCCACTTGTGACCCAGTAGAACCTGCCGACTCCTTCGCAGACGTTGAAAAAGCACCAGAGGTTACTACCCAAGAAATAGTAAAGGCGCTGAGTAAGCAAGGAGATAAAAAAGCACCAGGGCCTGACGGAATCCCTAATATTGCCCTGAAGGCTGCAATGAAAGCGGATCCGGCAACCTTCGCGAAAATATACTCAGTATGCCTCGCCGAAGGAATCTTTCCCAACATATGGAAACGACAGAGGCTTGTCTTGCTGCTGAAACCCAATAAGCAGCCAGACCTCCCATCCGCGTATAGGCCGCTTTGCATGCTCGACACTATGGGCAAGATACTGGAAAGTATCATTGTCAATCGCCTGCAGGACACAATGGAGACACGGAACGCTTTATCTGATGCACAGTATGGATTCCGCCGTGGTAGATCGACGGTTGATGCGATCCAAGCTGTAACACATATTGCACGTAGGGCGACAAGTGGCACTAGGTGGAAAGGCGGTGACAAAGAATATTGTGCCGTAGTAACCTTAGACGTCAAGAATGCCTTCAACACGGCCAGCTGGCAGCGTATTATGCAAGCTCTACATAGTATTGGAACACCGAGATACTTAATGCGAATAATATCCAATTATTTCGTAGACAGAGTTTTGCTGTATAACACTGACGACAGCGTGAAACAATACGGAGTCACGTGTGGTGTCCCACAGGGCTCGGTCCTGGGTCCTACATTGTGGAACGTGATGTATGACGGGATTCTCAGGATGAGCTTACCCGCAGGTGCAACCCTAATTGGATACGCTGACGACATTGCACTAGTGGTCGTGGGAAAAACTATAGAGCAAGTGCAAGTCCGGTGCAGTATAGCTACAGCAAAAGTCAGGTCCTGGCTTAACCAAGCACACTTGGAGTTGGCAGCGGAAAAGACGGAAGCAGTTCTCCTGTCCACGAGGAAAGTGCGAGAGGTCTTCGCGTTTCGTGTAGGCGATATTTACATAACCTCCCAACCTTCTATTAGATATTTGGGAGTGTTAATTGATGCTAGGCTGACCTTCAAGGACCACCTGGCCAATGTAAATGACAAAGCGGCTAAAGTCACTAGAGCCTTATCCCGCATAATGGCAAACATAGGCGGTCCCCGAGCAAACAAACGAAAGCTGTTAGCCAGGGTAATCACCTCTATCATACTCTACGCGGCGCCAGTATGGGCTGAAGCAACACTAAGGAGCTCGTATATGGCGGGTATCCGCTCGACGTACCGGCTAAGCGCGCTGCGTGTAGCAAGCGGCTTTCGCACGGTGTCGGACGTGGCGATAGAGGTAATAGCGTCCATGTCACCAATTGACATAATGGCTCGTGAATTGCGACGAACACACAACACAGGCGCTGGAGCATCTAAAGAAGAGGAGCGTCAAAACAGCATCCGGGAATGGCAAAGAAGGTGGGAAACATCAGAGAAAGGGCGCTGGACTTTCTCCCTAATTCCCAGACTGGATGTGTGGATAACACGGAACCACGGTGAAGTAGATTTCTACGTGACGCAGATGCTAAGCGGACACGGATGCTTTAAATACTACCTGCACCGTTTTAAGCATGAGGAGGATCCCTTCTGTCCTGTCTGTGTTGGCATCGCCGAAGATGCTCAGCACGTTCTTTTCTGTTGCCCCCGATTTACCGAGGAGAGAGCACAGATAGAAGAATGTTTTGGCGAACCACCAACAATAGGAAACCTGGTGCAACATATGTGCCAATCTCCAGAGAAGTGGCAAGCAGTAAAAACCGCAATGTTTGCCATTATGAGTACTCTCCGCACACTGGAACGCGACAGAGCCGCTGAAAGACGGCGTGAGCAAAGTGACCGTTTGGCTCACGGACGTCACGCACTGATCTATAGTTTGTTGACGTGTAGGCAAGACCTACTGACAAACAGTACAATAGGGGACCCACAAAATACGGGACAGACAGACTTTGAGCAGTGATGCTCACTCCTTCCCTTCCGACGAAATATTTAAAAACAGTTCCGGGGGGACAGTAGGACATGGGGCGGTAGTTTTTAGCGAGGTTAAAGTCCCGCACTCGGTTGTAGACCGGACTGGCTTTCGATGCTTTTCTGCCGTTAAAAAAAAAAAAAAAAAAAAAAAAACACACACACACACACACACACACACACACACACACACACACACACAAATAACGTACTACTGGCACTAATTTAATTTCTGTACTTTCTAAATACAAACAATTGTAGAATGACTTAATTACAATAAAGCAAAATGAACACCAAAAATTATGGAAAGTCCATCAACCATACATACTCGTACAAATATCAGCAACACCAACAGCGACAGCAATAAGAAAAAAAAAACAACAAACAACATTTTGCTAGAAGAACAAATATTTTTAAGAATTTTAATTTTGTACAACAAACAAACAAAATGTCACAAAATTTCTTGATAACAAAAAATTTTAAATAAAACTAAAAACAAAAAAATTAAATTATAATTTTAATTTTCTTTTTATTTACTTAAACAGACTTCTACTCCCCACAAACACTCTGACCGACCTATTCTCAAAGCGATGACAAAAAAATTGTTTGTATGTTAACGCCTAACATACATACAACTGGCTGTTAGTGGTTTTTTGCGGTGACAAGAAAGCTCTTATGTAAACAATTTATCATCATTTGCTGAGGAGGTGTTAATTTGTTTGTGAAAAAAAATGTTAATTTGTGTGCACTGTTTTCGTTCTGTAAAATGGGTAATCTTTCGATTTGTTGATTTCTCGCGGAAATTTTGGAATATAATGAAAACTATGCAAAAAGGAAATGTGTTAAAATCATTGCGTGATCAAAGTGATCCATTTTCAATGTCGGACAATTATCGATTTTCAAAAATATTGTGCCATCAATTGCATACATTCGCAAACACATATAAGATAAAATCAGGCTTGTCAACTTGGAGGAAAAATCAAATTCAGAAAAAAAAATTTAAATAGTCAGAATTACTCTGAGAACCCCTGAAAAACACCTGTTTTCATTTTTGTATACGATTTTTTTTTATAAAATATTTCATATTTCCAACATATTTTCATTTTCTTCTACTGACTGGTAACATACGCTTTACAGACTGATAACAAAAACAGCTTCTTTAACAGCGCAGTTTTCAACTTGTGCGAGAATCGCAAAGATGACAAAAGCTTTCCTTGTATGAGGTGTCAATGCAAAAACAACGAGAATATGTCGGTAAACCTAAATGCTAAACTTACAATCTACAAATCAATCATCAAGATGTCTTTGACACATGGGCTTTGCGAGGGGATACTAGATGGGGTAGCTTACCCCCCCCCCTCCAAGATTTAAAAATTTATCAAACCTTTATCACTGAAATTTATATATGAAATTTGTAATCACTTTTATTAAGTGATGCTGTAGGAGAATAGATAGAACTGTTGAAGTGAGCAGACGTGTTTGTGCAAATTGATCGCGATAGATGAAAGTTTCAAACAAAACTGTCGGAGGAGAACTCATGTCAAATATAGACATTAATAGAATCAAAACAAACTACAAAAGCACTAAAAAAGATTACTGAATTGGCAATCTGTGAATGTGGATCTTTTGTGGATGGCATTCACAGATTGGAATAGTTGGCAACTATTTTTGAGGTCATTGACTTGAGGACCTTTTGTACATTGTTGACATGATCAAATTAGGAAGAAGGAGAATTTTTCTTTGAAAATATGGAGTGCAAGCTGAACAATCGTTCATGTTAATTAAATATTTTACTTTGTATATATTCATTTTAATAAAGAACTACCCTTTTCAACAAACACAAAACAATAACAGCAATTTAACAAATAAAATAACAAAGACATCACCAAAAGTAACAGCAGCAGCAAAGAGCGCAGCAATAACAATAACAGCTGTAAAAGTTTTGATCAAGAAGGTATTCAACAAAAACAAGTGCCTGTAGTTGTCAACCTGTTATTTCACGTTATTTCGTTTGTTTGTTGGTACGGTTGTCCTCGTAATACATGTTGTTATTGGTTGCTGCTTAATAAAAGTCACCACCGCTAAACATAATTGGTACCGTGTTTGTCAGGGGCGGCCTTAGCCTTTGCGAGGCTCCGGGCGGGTAAATCTTTGCGAGGCCCCTGCCTTTATGGAATTAGTTTTAATGATGAGAAATTCAAAGTTATTAATAAATAAATTTATAGTATTAAATTTTTTTATTGGATATTAACAATCATTAATAAACACAAAGATAACAAGTAATTATTATTTTTATTATTCAAAGATTCAGAAATTATGTTTGCGGCTTTTTCCAAGACTAAAATCATTAATTAAATCATAATAATATAAAGAAGCTACGTCATTTTGAATTGAAATAATAGCAAGTGCTGAGAGCCGCTCTTGTGTCATAGTATTCCGCAGATATGTTTTAATAATTTTTATTCTCGAAAAACTTCTTTCTGCAGGCGCAACTGAAACAGATGTCGTGGCTATAATTCTCAGGACTACTTCGATAGTAGGGTACACTTCCGTTAAGTTTTTTCTTTAATATATTTCAGCACCGAAACAATGTCATCATTTCCTTCATATACACGGTAAACATATTCAGTTCTTCATAGAATCAATGTCACATTTGTCTCGTACTGTTAGAGATAACTGTTAGTTGCAGCATTGCTTCAAAAGTTCACAGTCAGTCATTTATTTTAACGTTTTTATGCTACACATGAAGCCAAATATGCTTTCATGATGCTTAAGTGCCTCAAATCTAGGTTGGAAACCTGCGCGCACATTGATGACATAAAAAAATGTATTTTGAAAATATCTTCCGCAGATAATGCAGGATTGAACTTTGTATCAATATCATTTGCATCAGCCATTTCTCTCGCTGTTACCAAGGATGACTGGAAACCGATTTCACGCCATCAAGCCATTGAGTAAATGAGTCCAGGTATTGTATAGCTGCATCTAGGTACATTATTCGCTCTGCTATATCTTACATTTATCTTCGTAAGAATGTCATACCATACGACGAGAGAAATTATAAACTCGTATGTAGTTATTTCATTTTCTATAAAATGGCATTCACTAACCAACAGACACTCTGTCGTTTTTTCTGCTAAATCCTTCAAAGCTTCGCATATATCGCTTAGTTGATATTTAACGACCTTCACCGATTCTACCCTGCATTCTTATCTAGTTTCGGAAAGTAGTTTTAGCGATAAAGATTTTACTTGTGATTTTAAAATAGCCCACCTCTGACTCGAGGCAGCAAACAGAGTGTACAGCCTTTGTAACAAATCAAAAAAGATTTTGCTTGAACACAAGACGATGCTGCGTTTGATCAGATTCCAGCTGTGACTTCCACAGGGTAAACAATAAGCAAGTGGATTAATTTGGTTTCTGGACACAAATTTTTGTTCAAATTAACTTCGATCAACCATACAAACAATAGCACAACAATTAACGGGAGAGCGAACAGTTAATGCGGAAATAAATTAATGCGATTAATATTTTATATTATTTTGTAGTACTGAGTTTTCGATCATTGGACATAGTCAAATCTAATATTTGATACAAAAATTCAAGTAAAGGTAGATTTTATCATCTACAAAGTTAATATTGAAGTCTCCACAAAATATGTTGGTGCATTGTCAAATTTTTCGCCAAATCTTTTTTGGAGTATTTCAGAACATTCTCTTGTATATATCTGTGTCAATAAGTCATAGTAGCTTATGTCGAAAAACTATGTTTTGAGATATTGCCCATTTTGTGTAAAGTAATTTTTGTTTCGTTTCATTTCATATTTATAAGTTGCTACACAAAAAAATTATAAAAAATATAAAATACATGCTAAATAAATTTTGTAAAATATTTTTATAAAAGTAGATTTCACAACCTTTCTAACAAGTATAAATTTTATTTAGATTATTTATTCCAATATTAGTTTAAAAGAGTTTGAAAATTGGATTTGTGAAAAAATCATAGGTGTACGAATTTGTAGTGGTAAACTATATATAACTATGATTCTATACCATATTTTTAGAAAATTTTTTAGCCAAAATACGTGTGTTGAAACGGTTAATGGTTATAGCATTCAAACTCAATTCACTCAATTTTCGACATAAGCTACTATGACTTATTGCCACAGATATGTATGATTAAATTTTCAAATAATAATTATTGTATCTGCCTCATGGATTTGACAGGCGAAATATAAACGGCAACTACATATAAAAATGTATTTCCTATTTTCGGAATTGTAACGAGAAACGTATATTAGAAACATTAACACCAATCCCTCTAGTGAATTTGGCGTGTATGTCCATATATGAAATGACAATGGGTTTATCTTGAGTATTATAATAAATAGCTATTCCCGTCGCTGCAACTTCAGGTCTTTTACAACTTATAATTAAAATTGGGAATATCAATTGCTTCTTTGTTTTTCATCCGAGTTTCTGACAAAAGTAGAACATTTGACTATTTACAGTATAAAATGGAATGGTTGTACTTATTAACATCGACGTTTGTAAATATAAGTCTAATTCCTTCAGGACATATGTTACTTTTTGAGTTTCTTCTTTTGTGAAAAACATTTATTCCATTACTTGTATTTCTTCTTCCGTTAGAATATTTCCATTTCCAATCTTCGTTAAAATTTCGACAAACTAACTATCCTCTTGTCTCATTACTTTTGTCAATTACATTTTTTTAAATTTTCGTTGGTGTTTTACCAGTCATTCTCCTTTTAATTGTCTAGCCAAGCTAAAATGTGCACATGTGGACTTCCCCAATATTGAAATTTGATTCTTTTGAACTTATAAACAAATTCTATATTTCTTGAAAGGACTACATCTTTTTGATTGCCATATTTTCATGATAACATTGGCCAACTTATTAAAATACAAAGCGCAAGTAACTCCTCCTTCATTTACAAGTGTACTCTTTTCTATGAAATGTAATGCTGCTGCACCTTCAATCGATATTTCAGAATGATTTTTTAAATTATGTAAAATTAGTTTATTGAATATTAATAATAAAGTAATAATAATAATGCACTTAAATTAACAATTTAATGACAGTAATTAATAAAACAATACAACGACAATTAACAAAATAAAATGAGCACAACCAGAATAATATCACACTTGACAAACAACTTGACGACTTCTCAACTTATCTACTTCTGATTCTTATATCAACTGCTTCATGCATTCTTCTCTTTTCGCTCTCTGCCATGGGTGACCAGCCTGACCAGCCTGACCCACTAACCCCACTTACAATTATGGAATAATTGCAATATAAACCATATTGTCTAATGATTGCAAATAGGTCCTTTTTCTTTTCTGACCAATAATATGCTGAATTTGGAATCGTGCGTAGTTATACAACCCAGTTATACATAAGTTCTTGATGGTACAGAGCAGTTATACAGATTAGTTGTTGTTGATACAGAGCAGTTATACAGATCAGTTGTTGTTGATACAGATCAGTTTATCAGTTGTACGGGAGGGGGTACATGCCTCCCATAAAAGTCTCTTTAGCGAATGAACCAGATTCACCCCCAATTGGACAACGGAAATTATCAAAATCAAACATGTGCGTAATACCAACCCTACAACATATCTATTACAGGACTATACCGGTGCTGATGTGAAAGGTGGATTCTATGAAGAAGAATTGAAGAAAACACGTTTCCATATATATCTCTGGTTGAAAAGATTTTAAAGAGAAAATATGATAATGTTTTTGTAAAAAGGTTAGGTTTTTCCAATGAACACAACTCATGGATAAATAAAAATGAAGTCTTGTAAAACAAAGAAGAATAAAATAAAAAAAATAAAAAAAACACAATTTATTTTGTTTTTATTTTGTATTATTTCAATTGGTTATTAGCTCTCAAAATGGCAACAACGTTAACTTTAACTGGTAACAGCTCTATTTTAAAAGCGGATTATTTTCCACCTATCGAATTGAATAGAGAATATGAATGTTCTCTAATTGATTTCCATATGTATAATTCAATTCCTAATGTTGATTATGATAACAATTTATTTCATATTGGTAATAATATTATCAAGATACCGATAGGTTCATATGAGCTTGATGACATTACTGACTACATTTTGAAAGAACTAGTAACAAAAGTTGGAAAGATTGATATTTTGAAAATTAATAGCAATAATAATACTCTTCAAGTGGAAATATTTAGCAAGAGTTTTCCAATATACTTCAATAAAGAGCGTTCTATCGGACGACTATTTGGATTCAAAAAGAGGGAACTAGAAAAAACATTCGTCATATCTCGGATCTGTCTGTTAATATTCTTAAAGTAAACACCATTCGTTTGGAATGTAATATCATTTGTGGTGCATATTTTAATAATGCACAAGCACATACATTAAATAGTTTGGTATCAATGTTTCACCTGGCTATAAAATGGACGAAATTCCCCGCAACCTCATCTATTTACCCTTGAATACGAGAGTGATAAGTACTCTTACGGTGCGATTAACTGATCAAAACGAAGTTTTAGTAAATGTGCGTGGCGAAGAGGTTACACTTCGCTTACATTTGAGACCACAACTATGATTATTTACAATATAAAAGCACCTAGTTTTGCTAATAAAAATGTTACTGATCAAGCTACACTCAAAAATAATTGTATGGCATACCTGTTTGATGAGATTCGTTATAAAATAAATGGAGTTGAAATAGATCGAACGCGGGAGGTGGGTATTAGTACATCATTAAAAAATTATGTTTCTTTAAACAATTTTGAGAGTGAAATGCTCGAAAATGCTGGATGGTTCAATGAACCCACTAGAGATATAGGTGTTAAAAGTTACTTTAATTTCTCTGTGCCACTCAAAAATTTACTTGGTTTTCCTGAGGACTTTAACAAGATCATACTAAATAGTAAACATGAGTTAATACTACTTATCTCTAAAACTCTGAATAGCTCATTTGTGCACAGCAAAGGAGAATCGACTTTTGCTATGCAGATCAACAATATCACATGGAAAATACCACATATAACTCTCAGCGATGAAGCTAAGTTACAAATGTATAATATCGTTAAAAATGGAACTCACTACCAATTGCATTTCGTAGCTGGGATTGTTATATGAATCCATCGGTTGCCCATGGTGCCAACCATGTCTGGAGTATTAAATTGGCCGCTAATAGAGAGCGTCCTCGTTTCGCAATCATAGGATTTTGATGGAAAATTTATTCATAGCAATCTATTAAACTTGAAAGTTCACTTGAATAAAGATGTGTATCCATTTGATGATTTAAACTTAAAATCGGATCGAAACCGTTATGCTATATGATATATCATATGTATGCAAAATTTCAAGAAAGCTACTATTTAAAAGAAGCTCAACCACTTCTCACACAACCAAAATAAAGGATAATGCACCTATTTTTGTCATTGATCTTTCTTATCAAAATACTACAGTTAAAACGGGACCGATAGATATTCCCGCGACTATTGAATTAACAGCCTCCGCTCCCGTCAATACTAAAGCTTATTGTCTGTTAATTCATGATCCATTAATTGAATACAGTCCCTTGAACGGATAGTTCGTCGCATAATTTAAAAATGGATAAAGGAAATCTGGAAGATATTGTTGCTCATATAAATAAATTTATTGAGGAATTTAACGGAACAATTTTCCCCGAAGACATTGTATTCATAGAAGAATAAAAAGAAATGGTGATTAGAGCTTGATGACAGGAGAGTTTTTTGTTTAAAAGAAGCTCCAAATTCAAACTAAAATTCATTCAGTTTCTGACCACATAAGCAACAAAATTGAACAAGAAAACACATCGACAACACTAACAAACGTTACAGGTTTTCTTACTAGCCAGGATATCGTTGAGTGTCTAAACGATTTCACCAGCAAGGAGCGAAAACCTATCCTTAGCTCAACTGTAATGGAAAACGATCATTCATATCCTATCTTCAATATTGCCAGGACTGTACCAAAATTCGGGGATACTATTGTGTTGGAGCTAGCAGATCACGTACTATACCTCCCGAAAAGGTATTTCTTCTTTAAGGACTCATCTATCGAAACAATTAAAAAAGGAGGCTTCTTTCTTATTAAAAAGATTAGACAAAATTCTAATATTTATACCTTCAGTTTAATATTCTTTGATTATACAAAATATTTATATGAATGTATTAAGCAGAAAAATCATAAACAATGTAATATTATTATACATATTCTTATTCACTTTCTTAAAATAATAAAAAAAAGAAAAAAAAACAAATCAAAATACAACAACATTGTTTTAATTTCATTTAATTATGAAATTGTTAATTAAAACTTTCAACATACGAGTATATGTTAAGAATGGTTTATATTCGCAAAAAATAAAAAAATCCGTTAGAAGATATTTAAATCATACACATAAATGTTATAAGAAAACCATATAAACTAAACCCACACACAGCTATCAATAAAAAAAAATTTAAAAAAACAGTAGCCTTTTATTTTACACATAATCAAAAGCAAAACCGTGAGTACATTTTCTCACCATACATTAATTTCAATATGTGATAAGAAAATCATACAAACCAAAACTATAACAAAAATTTATAATGCTCCTTAAGGCACACAAACAGTTCCCTTTTTCAATACATGACATCACTTTTCTTTGGTCATGGCTTCGCGCCTAAAAGATGACTACAAAATGATCATTGACACGGTTTTAGAATGCCCATCGTTTCTTTGATCATGTCTTGCACAAACCAATCACCATTTTCACCACTTTTCCTTGATCATGTCCATCCAAAGACACAAACCATTGTCCAAAGACACAAACCATTCACCATTTTCACCAGATTTCTTTGATCATGTCCATCCAAAGACACAAACCATTATCCAAAGATACAAACCATTATCCAAAGACACACACCATTCACAATTTTCACCAAGTTTATTTGGTCATGTCCATCCAAAGACACACACCATTCACCATTTTCACCACGTTTATTTGGTCATGTCCATCCAAATACCGGAAATGATCGCTTTACCTATGCCCTGATACAGAAACGACATTTCCGACGAATAGAGAGTGTGATTCAGTGTAAAGCACATAGTGGTGACTAATAAAAATAAAATTAAGAAAATAACTGAAGTCAAAGTTTTAATTTACATAGGCATATGCAGTTATTACTATTATTTTCGTTAGCTGTTTGTGTTGTGCTTCGTATTATGGCCTTGTCAGACCTAGAAAAAAATTGCTTTTTCTTTATTTCTCGCACAATTTCCATTTTATTTCTCACATTTAGCCACAACGTTCTATTTGTATGTATAACCAAAACAAAAAACAACTGATCATAAAAAGCGAAAGCGATGTATGAACGGCAGCTTCAAAATTGACAAGGCCATTAATTTATATATTCATTCAAAGTTTTGCAACTTGAAGCAATTCCTAAGCATCAGAACTTAATTTAATGCAGGTCAAGTTATGTAACTTCCAGCAATTCGTAAGCATCACAACCTAATTTAATTCAGGCCTAGTTATGAAACTTCGAGCAATTTGTCAGCAACAGCTGAAACCAAAAGGAACTTAGTAACATGACCGAATTCTTTTAAAAAAATGGTCATCCTCCGTTTTTTGTTTTCTACTTCCGTTTCATCAATTTTGAAATCACTACCGCCGCTAAAGAAGTTTTCACTTCAAAATACGGCTATATGTTACAGGAAGCTTGGTACAATACACCAGTGAAAACCGCATTCAAATTGGTTAAGCCGTTTCTGAGATTAGCATGCACAGACAGTAATACGCTTACGATTTTATATACTTATTAAAACTAATGAAGGAACTTCGATACTTTGGTATGTTTTGTTATTTTGTGCATGAGATAAATGTCAAGTTTGTGTTTACCACAAACGCTTTTTTTGCATATTGCACACGCTGACATTGTCATTTTACGCTTAGTGGGTGGACAGAATGCACATATTTTTCTCTTACGCTCAGAAGAGCATTGCGTATTGTTTTCTTGGGTATTCTCAACATCCGATATTTTCACGTGCTGACGTTGTTTGTTACTGTTTTAAGCCTATTATTCAAATTATTTTTAACAAAAGCTAAGTGTAAATTTTTCATTTCACATCGTGGTTAATTGCTTTCTCTCCAGTTTTATTTCGACAGCCAATTTCCATATTAATCCACTGAACAATTTATGTATTTTATGATCTGTTAAAAATTGCTTAAACATATGATGCGGTTCAATAAGGTTTTTCCACGTGCGATTTGGTCCACGGGCTTGATGAACAACATTTTTCCCATAACGACTAGATTTACCCTTTCTTGTCGACCACTTGTGTCTATTTCTTCCGCAGTAGTTAGGAAATGTCGTTTCTGTAACAGGTCATAGTTCTTTTATGTGAATTTTCAAATGCATGACCAAAATGAGTTAGGTAAAGCGCCCCGATCATTTCCGGTCATTATCTTCGGATGGACATGACCAAATAAATGTGGTGAAAATGGTGTGTGTCTTTGGATAATGGTTTGTGTCTTTGGATGGACATGATCAAAGAAACGATGAGCATTCTAATCCAGTGTCAATGATCATTTTGTAGTCATTTTACGGCGCGAAGACATGACCAAATAAAAGTGATGTCATGTGTTAAAAAAGGCAAGTGTTTGTATGCCTTAAGGAGCATTATAAAATTTTGTTATAGTTTGGCTTGTATGATTTTCTTATCGCATATTGAAATTAATGTATGGTGAGAAAATGTTCTTACGGTTTTGCTTTTGATTATGTGCATAAAAAAGGCTATTGTTTTTTAAATTTGTTTATTGTTTATTTTTTTGGAATGTAGGGTGTAAGAGTTGGGGAACATTGGAATTTTTCATCAACAGATTTTTTGTTGTTAAAGTTTTATTTTGTATGTTTTTCTTATCACATCTTGAAATTAATAAAGCTTGGAGGAATGACATTTTTAAAAGAAACTTTAAAGTTTATGCATATGTTTTTTTTTTTTATATATCAGAAGGAAAGCATCGAAAGCCAAAGTGCGGGACTCTAACCTCGCTAAAACCTCCCGCCCCATGTCCTATTGTCCCCCCGGAATTGTCGTTATATATTACGTTTTGCTGCTCAAAAGTCAATCAGCCCCAGTTTAGTCGGTTACCTATTGTGCTGTTACTGTACGTGGGTCGTGGCTACGCGTCAGCATTCTACGATCCCCCGTCCGGTAGGTCAGCTAGACAACCAGCTTGTGGCCGGTCACCTGCTCTTTTGCGTTCAGCCAATCTGAGGGAGTAAGTGTGTGTGCTCTCCTCTACGATGACGTCTGCGAAGTTCTTCTCGCCCTCTCCAGACGACGCAGCTCCAGCTGGTTAGTTGTCATGCGCTCACAGATCAGGTTCCAGTTGATTGAAGATGCTAACATGAACTCCAACGTGCTTTCAGGTTCATGCGGGTAGCCTTGTGGAACTGGAAACCGAGCACATTGAAAAGCTATGTACTCTTCATCCTCAGATCTATCACACAGTGGGCACCTTGGTGTGTTTTCGTGCCCAAACCTGTACAGGTGCTACCTGTATCCTCCATGTCCAGACAAGAACTAGGTTAGCTGGTAGTTGGTTTTGAGGTTCTTCCTGCTCAACCATTTTGTAATGTCCGGTATGAGTCTGAAGGTCCATCTACTATTCTCAGTCTGCAGCCAAAGCGCGATTGAGGTCTGGCGCTCCCACCTTCTTGCTCCAATATCTGGTCGCCCTTGATACGTCTCGTATAGTCTTCGCATTTCGTCGGAAAGTATATCAATGGGAATCATTCCCGCTAACACCAATACCGCATCATCCGAAATGATTCGAAAACCCGATACAGTTCTCAGCGCTGAGAGCCTATAGGTAGTCGAAAGAATTTTCGAGTAAGTAGTAGCTCTGAGCGATTCGGCCCAGATAGGGGCAGCGTACAGCATAATTGATGTTACCACCCTTGATGGGACCCAGCGCTTGTCTGCCTTAGGGCCTCCGACGTTTGGCAGCATACAGGATAAGGCATTTTGGGCCCTTGCAGCTTTATCCTTTACGTATATCAGGTGCTCCTTATACGACAGCCTGTTATCCAGCAGTACACCTAGGTACTTTATCGCTTTTTTAGACCGTACCTCATGTTCACCAACTCGTACAGAGCAGAATTCCAAGCTTCCGACCACTTTCTTTATCGCGTCCACCGCTGAGCGACCCTTTCGTCAGCCAAACTGGTTTTCAGAGAGAGTACCACTCTCGGTCACGCTTTGCTTCAGTCTGTTGCAGACGATCCTTTTCAAGACTTTGCCCACGGTATCTAGTAAATATATCAGTCGATACGACGACGCCTCGTTGGGTGGTTTACAAGCTTTTGGTATAAGGACCAGACTTTGATGCCGCCATCTTTTGGGAAAAACTCCGTCCTGAATGCATTGATTGAAGAGCTGCAGAAATACTCCTGGAACATGGGAAATAGCCGTTTTTAGGTCTTTATTCGGCACCCCATCGAGACCCGGAGTCTTCATATCTTAGACTGTAGCGCTCGCTCGGTACAGTTCCTCTGCACTTATATTGGGAGTACCTTCAGAAAGTCGTTGCTCAGGCATTTCAGTTACAACTGAGATCGCTGCCGGGAACAGTGTTCTTTCCATATTGGAAATTCCCCCTGCTTCTCGAACGTTGCATGAGTCGACGTGCGTGAAGACAAGTCGATCGCAACTCTCCTAATTCACTATTCCACCAGTGGCATGCTTACCTGCGTCTAACCTGCACTCTCCTAGGCATCGCGGCATCACAGGCTAGGGAGAACATGTCTGCCAGTCTTTCTGCCAGCTGCTCGGAAGAGCCCACACCGAGTTCTTAGGTGCGGAAGACTTCCAGAAACATCCCCCAATCCGTTGACCAAGCGTTGAAGTCTCCTGCGATTATCGCGGGTGATTTACCTCGTGCTTCCGTCACTAGTTCGTGGAGAAATTCTACAGTTGACATGCTTAGTCGCGCATAGCAGCTGAAGAAGTGGATGCCCCCGATTCTCATGCGTACAAAATTAGTAGCACAAGTTCCACCATCCTGAAATGCGTATGAACCACACGCCCATATTGCAGCAACACCTTCGGTACCTTCGAACCAAACTGACTCGTTGCGCTTCGTATATGGCTCACATACCAGAACGACGTCTGCCTCTTCCTCCACTATGGTTTTATGCAGGAGATCCTGCGCTGCTTGACAGTGATTCAGATTGATCTTAATTATCTTCATATCTTTCTGGCTTTCAGTGCCTCTTTAAATACCAGGATGGGTTACCTGCCGCATAAGAGCAAAGGTGACATTGAAAAAATGCTTCAGGTGCTTAGAGTACGGCCATTTATCTCGGTCATGTAAGAATGAGGATAGGTCAAAATGCTGCATAAGCTGTGGCGTGGAAGGACACATTGCCAAGAACTGCATCAGTAACCCGAGATGTATGTTGTGTATGTTAAAGCATCTGATGATGGCAAATCATGTAGCGGGATGCAACACCTGCCTTTTATTTAAAGTTTATTAATTTTTTTTTTTTTTTTTTTTTGTTGTTGTCGAAGAGGGAATCTTCCTAAGATACCGTCATGTCGCTGACGGCATGCACGATTCATATTGTCTGCTAGGTACACCTCATTCGCGACCACGCCCAGGTAAAGTAATCTGGTTACACCGGACTCGCATAACAATACGCCTACGTACTAAACCCTTAACTCCGTCACCTATAGCCTTTAATTACCCTACGGGACGACCGTTAGGCATTCCATGGCAGGGCAAGGCTTAGCCACTTGGCTCACATCTATTATATGCATTATACTCCATTCACAGCTCTTCTAATGCTTCTTTGGCGCTCTGCTCTTCTCAGTTCTTGGAGAACTATTGCAGTCAGGTTCTTTACCACACTCGCATCGATTGCAGCATATGCGTCACTACATTTTCTGGCGTCAGTCGATCTGCAATGACCCTTTCCAGGAATTCCCCCTCCTTAGCATATTTTGAACAGTAGAAGAATACGTGCTCCACATTTTCGCTACTCCATCATCATGTCCGTACTTGTGAAGGTACTCTCTGAAGCAGCCGTGATGTATCCCAGCGATTTTGCCATTCGTTTAAACTCAGTTGTCTTTCTTCTTTTCGCTCCATTGTCGTTAACCGTCTGCCAATGTTCATGCTTCTTTCATAGACTCTTTTAAGCTCAAGTGCCATAATGTCTGGTGGCATTATATTTGAAATGACTCAAACAGCTTCATGTGACACCGTACGAAAAGCGCTGGCCACTCTGATGGCACTTAGCCGGAACACCGATCTTGCCATCTTCATACATGTGTGTGTGTATGTGTATAGAGTACTAAACATGGACGGTCCATCAACATTAAGAGCAGCAGCAGCAAACAAGAGAAGCAAAAAAAGTTTGGTTTGTATAATTTTCTTATCGCATATTGAAATTTATGTATGGTGAGAAAATGTTTTAACGGTTTTGCTTTTGACTATGTGTAAAATAATGGGGGTGGGTTTAGTTTTTATGGTTTTCTCATATAATAACATTTATGTGTATGGTTTAAATATCATCAAACGATTTTTTTTTTTTTTTTTTTTTCGAATATAAACATTTCTTAACATATATGCTGAAAATTTGAACAATTTCATAATGAAATGAAATTAAAACAGTGTTGTTGTATTTTTGATTTTTTTTTTCTTTTATTTTAAGAAAGTGAATAAGAATATGTATATAACATTGTTTATGATTTTGCTGCTTAATACATACATATAAATATTTTGTATAATCAAAGAATATTAAACTGAAGGTGTTACAGAATTATATTCAATTGTGAGGTCATAAATATTATAATTTTGTGTAATCTTTTTAATAAGAAAGAAGCCTCCTTTTTTAATTGTTTCGATAGATGAGTCCTTAATCGAAGAATACCTTTTGGGTAGGTATGGTACGTAATCTGCTAGCTCCAACACAATAGTATCCCCGAATTTTGTGACAGTCCAATTCCAATATTGACGATAGGATATGAATGATCATTTTCCATTACAGTTGAGCTAAGGATAGGTTTTCGCTCCTTGCTGGTGAAATCGTTTAGACACTCAGCGATATCCTGGCTAGTAAGAAAGCCTGTAACGTTTGTTAGTGTTGTCGATGTGTTTTCTTGTTCCATTTTCTTGCTTATGTGGTCAGAAACTGAATGAATTTTAGTTTGAATTCGGAGCTTCTTTTAAACAAAAAACTCTCCTGTCATCAAGCTCTAATCACCATTTGTTTTCTATCATTCTCTCCCTCTTTTATATTAAAACTTACTCAACATTCTATCTCTCAGCTTATAGTATTGTTTTATAATCTTTTGAACTTTCGTTATTTTGGTTTTGTAGTAATAAGAAATGCATGTGTCACATACATCTTTTGATGATGATGATCAAGAAATTTGAAGAATTGAATCCAAATGTCTTTGGATACGATAAGGAGGCTGGCGGAATCATTGGTCCACTATATCTGACTACTGATGAGAGACGTATCCATATAAGTTTACTGTTGCTGGAGGAGGAGGGAAACACACACTTTGTTTAGATTAAGGATTTATCAAGGTAAATGTCAAACATGAAATTAAAAAAAATTAACTAAACTATTAAAATATATTCCTTCTACTTTTTAGACCGTATAACTGTTCTGATAAACTGATCTGTATAACTGCTCTGTACCACCAACAACTGATCTGTATAGCTGAGTTGTATAACTGAACTGTATTACTGTACTGTTTTATCAATTATATTAAGAAGAAATGAAGAAAAATATTCTAAAAGTATTAATAAAGACAAGAAGAGCTCTCAGAAAAAAGTTTCAAAGCATTAAATTGGAGGAAGCTGAAAATGTTCCTAGCATGGAGGAGACATTTAAACCGATAACTCAACCCCTTAAGGAAATTATTAATGAGAATAAAAGAAAATCAAAACAACTATTTAAAGTTAAGAAAGAAGAAGAAGAAGAAGAGGAAGAAAGAGATCAAATTACTAATGATGATGAATTTTTTACTCAATCTGGTGCAAAGAATAGTAAATCTACTAATATTTATCTTAATTTGAGTGAGTTGCAGAGAAGGGAGAGTTAGATAAAGTATATGGTACATATAAAGACTCTAATCGTGAATTAAAATTGGGTAATAAAATAATCAATATTAATTCAGAGAAAATTTAAATATCTGATGGTCAAAGTTGGAAACTTACCCCAGGTTTACATTCACTTATCTTTTTAAGAAATCCTAATAATTATAATGAGACAAACTTGGCTCATTACAAACATATCTTGTCAGAGACAAACGCACACAGAAGAAACCATTCCAACTCTGGTCAGCTCAAAGGAAATCGATCACAAAAATATAAATATATTATCAAAGAACTCTTTTTAAAACCAAAACAACTCTTTACAGTGTCTACGCCAAGTGCAATTTCAACACCACATTCTGAAGAATACGAAGGTACCGGCCTTATGCACCTCAATATGAATAACTCGAATTACATATATTGGGATGATCCTAATGAGATTATTGAAAGATTGATGCTTTTAGTCGCATCACAAACACCTGGCCACAATAATCATAACAATGAAATTATCTCCATTATTGAAGAATTGAGAGAAGCGAGAATAATTTATTGAATTGAATGTTTATATATAAATATATATATATATACATATGAATGTTATATCGATCAGTGTATACAGTTTTAAAATGTCAGTTGATAAATTTGGACATCATTCGCGTCTGACTAAAGGAGGAGACATGCAAAAATTAAAAAAAAACACTACCTGATATCGTACTTGATGTGGAAAGGAATCTGAGTTTTTCTAACAAACGACTCAAAGATATAGCTTATCCATTGGAGAATAATGAAAATATAAGTGTATAACTACAAATTTTCGTTAATAATAAAATAAATGATCTTAATAAGCTATTTGAAACGAATCAAGCTAATCTTATTAACAAACTTAAAAATATTGAAGAGAATACCATACGGCTTGATGGTGATCAAAACTTTATTGTATATGATAAACGTATTAAAAACGTTGTTACACCGATTAATGAAAATGTTGTTGTCAACAGAGGATTCTTGAGGAAACAGATCCTCATCACAGAACAAGACTTAACCAGTCATCTTAATATAATCGATAGAGACTCCAAGAAACTATTAGAAAGCAGATTATCTGTACAGATCATTAAATTGGAGAAAAGTTTAGAAGAATGCAAAGAATACGTTAATGAGAAATTAACAGAGATTAATGAATATATATTTAAATATTTTTCAACACCTAAAAAACATACTGTTGAGACAACAATTATTAAAACACTTATAGTCAAAGAAGCAGGTGCAGGATGATATGAGTAAACGAATATTGGTGGATGAGTTGCATGCACAAGCACGTAAAAACTTTGATAGACGACGAGTTATTATGAAAGGAGTTGATGATCATTGGCAAGCTGATTTGGTAGAAATGGCAAATATGCTAAATTAAATAAAGGTTATCAATTTCTCCTAACGGTTATTGATACCTTCTCTAAATTTGCTTGGGGTGTAGCAGTCAAGAGCAAAAAATTTAAAGATGTAACGAGAGCAATGAGAGGAATATTTAAATTGGGACGAATTCCCAAGAACATACAAACCGATGATGGGAAAGAATTCTTCAATAGTGAGTTCAAGAGACTCATGGAAAAACATAAAATCAATCACTATTCAACCTATAGCGGATTAAAGGCATCGATCGTGGAACGATTCAATAGAACTCTTAAGGGAATGATGTGGAAGGAATTCACTTATAACGGCTCATTTAGCTGGATCAAATTATATAAACATTTAATTGATGAGTACAATAGAAAGAAACATAGAACTACCTCCCATAAAAGTCTCTTTAACGAATGAACAAGATTTGTTAAGTACAGTGTACAATCGAATACAGATATTTAAAGGAGCATAATTCAAGGTGGACGACAATGTGCGTATCAGTAAACACAAACATATTTTGAAAAGGGATAAACCCCCAATTGGACAACGGAAATTTTCAAAATCAAACATGTGCGTAATACCAACCCTACAACATATCTATTACAGGACTACACCGGTGCTGATGTCGAATGTGGATTCTATGAAAAAGAATTGAAGAAAACACGTTTTCCACATATATATCTGGTTGAAAAAATTTTAAAGAGAAAATATCTATCAAATCTCTTGCGTAAGTGAGTTGTGGATCAAATGATACAAGGAGAAATTGATAATTTCAGCTGAAGTCATGTGGAATGTCTTGAGGACTGCCCTAATGATCTCTCCAAAGGCAAAGACTATAAAATTGTATTGAATTGAAAGTTCGGACTTATTCGGACTTCGAAATTATGTTCGCTTTCAAAATTGTCGTTTCGCTCTTGAATGCACTCAGAACAATTTCATTAAATTTTGTTGATTTAAGCCGTACAAAATTTTTCGGAACTTACTGATTCAAGATTCCGAAAAAGAAAAAACGCCAAAGCGATGTTTCTTGAGAGAACTGACCAGTCTTTATAATTTGATAGGAGTTACCTTTAAATATTTAAGAGTCCCTGAATTTTAGGTAGTTTATTTAATTAAGGAATGGTCATGGCTTTTAATTCAAAATAACTTATATAACAGATATATTATGAAGTTTCTTTAGAACTGAGAACATTGGAATATTTTTAACTTAAACTTATTACATTTTCAAATAAATCTAAATTAATGCAATATCGTGAAGGGTATAAGAATAAACCAAAATAACTTCGAAAACAATGTGTGGCAGTTTCACTTGCACGCACAAATTCATTCATTCATTCCATTCCCCAAATAATAAATAAACATGTAAATGCAAAAGAGTAAATTCTTGAAATGAAACGGATAGTTGTTTGGCCGGATACCGGATATCCAGCCGAAAATAGCCGATTGTTGCATCTTACCAACAACACACAAATTTAAAGTAAACCACAAATAAAGCTTCAACAATTCTTTCAATTGCTTCTTATTATTTCATCAGTCGCTTAAGTGGAAATGAGTTCCTAAATTATAAACAACGATTAACCTATCCTTTCATCGGTTACCTAAGTGCATCAAATTGCATTGAATAAACAATAAATGATGGTTTCATTACTAAACGTTTATGTATTTAGTTACTTATGAAAGTGGTATACATACATATCTGTGTCAACAAGTAAGAGAAGCTTATGTCGAAAATTGGGTAAGTTGAGTTACAATGTTATTATTATTCACCGCTTCAAAACAAGTATATCGACTAAAGAATTTTCTAAAAATATGGCATAAGATCATAGTTATATCGTTTTACTTTTTCACTTAAGTTTTCTCAAACAGTAATGCATACGTCAAAATATCTTAAGTGGAGACAGGTTTTGGTAACATCTTTCATTGTTTCATAAATATTTTAACTAAAAACCTTAAGTCAATTTAAATTAAAAATAGTTCAATAAAATCAAAGTGAACTGCATATAAACTAAGAACTTATGTGTAAATAAGCTTTTATGTCAAAAAGGAATTCAACGATGTTGTCTTCTTAAATACATTTCATTCATTTCTGCGAAAGAACTTATGTGCATTGAAAAATTTTTAGTTTCTTATTTCTACTTACGATGATTAATCAAAACTACGTGAGAACATAACGGTATCTTATTTACACATAATTTTTTGTTTTGTTATGAGAATTGGTCGGTAAAATGCAATGAAAAACACAAAGAGGAATTGAAAAAATTTATATATTTGTCGCAGCCGACACACGCGAGAGCGTAAGTGCGAAACCGAAACCGTTTGTTGCCTCTTAATGCAAAGATATTGGTGTTCATACATCATAATTTACCTTTAGTGCAGTACGAGTATTAATTTTGATTAAATAAAGCGCCTCTAAAGTTTAAACGTCGTTTTTTTTTTTTAAATCCGGTATCCGGCCGGATACTTGTTTACTATCCGGATATTAAATTAAGGCCGGATACGCCGGATACTGGATAATTGCCGGATATCGGTTTCATCTCTAGTAAATTCTTCATAATAATTTGAAAATTTTTACTTTTAACATACATACAACATATCACTAAGAAAGTGGGAAAGGGGGATTGGAGCAAGAGGAAAGACAGACATAGATCAGAAAAATTTATAAAACCAAAATTGAACACTAAAAGAATAAAAGAACAAAAAAATATAAAAAATCAGCCAAGTGTGAGTCGGACTCGCACACGGAGGGTTCCGTACCATCGTACAAGATTTTTTGCTTAAAATATAAAATTATGTGCATATTTAATAGTCTAAAAGTATACTATAATTAACAGCTCAAAGTATACTGCAAAAAAACAAAAAATTGTTAAACAAAAGGTTAAATTAAAGAACAATGCTTCTAAAAATGTATATTTTTAGTATTTGTCGTTCTACACACAAGTGAATTACACACTTTGTGAAAATTTCAACTCTCTACCTAGTACGGTTAATGAGATAGAACACAGAGACGGACGGACGGACATTGTAAGCTTAGTAATAGGGTCCCGTTAGTTCCTTATGGGTACGGAACCCTAAAAAAGACTAACTTTGGCTATGCCGAAGTTGTAATTCTCTTCACGCCCCAGCTAGTGGTCCGAGGGTCTTGAATGTTATAAGGTTGGAGGCTATGGGTAGACACTTATAGTGTCAAAATTTTAAGTCGATAGTACAAAAAACAAAAAAGTTTTTCTAATAAGAACTTTCATTTGGATCCCTGTTTGTATGGGGGGTACCCCTCCTAATAGTCCGAGGGTCTTGAAATTTTCATGGTTTGTGGATATGGGACAGAGAAAAAAAGACTAACTTTGGCTATGCCGAAGTTGTTATACTCTTCACGCCCCAGTTAGTGGTCCGAGGGTCTTGAATTTTATAAGGTTTATAAAGTTTTTGTAAAATGGTTAGGGTTTTCCAATGAACACAACTCATGGATAAATAAAAATGAAGTATTGTAAAACAAAGAAGAATAAATAAAAAAACAAAATTTATTTTGTTTTATTTCAATTGGTTATTAGCTCTCAAAATGGCAACAACGTTAACTTTAACTGGTAACAGCTCTATTTTAAAAGCGGATTATTTTCCACCTATCGAATTGGATAGAGAATATGAATGTTCTCTAAATTTAAAAATGGATAAATAAAATCTGGAAGATACTGTTACTCATACAAATAAATTTATTGAGGAATTTAACGGAACAATTTTCCCCGAGCATATTGTATTCATGGAAGAATCAAAAGAATATTATGAATACTTTTGGCATAATCTAACTAAACGAGAAGAAAAGATTGATATAGAAGACTTGGATTTGTGTTCTCACTATTCATTCCCATCATCATCATCATCGTCAAAATATATATGTGACACATGCTTCTGTTATTACTACAAAACAAGAATAGCGAAAATTCAAAAGATTATAAAACAATACTATAAGCTGAGAGATAGAATGTTGAGTAAGTTTTAATATAAAAGAGGGAGAGAATGATAGAAAACAAATGGTGATTAGAGCTTGATGAGAGGAGAGATTTTTGTTTACAAGAAGCTCCGAATTCAAACTAAAATTCATTCAGTTTCTGACCACAAAAGCAAGAAAATGGAACAAGAAAACACATCGACAACACGAACAAACGTTACAGGCTTTCTTACTAGCCAGGATATCGTTGAGTGTCTAAACGATTTCACCAGCAAGGAGCGAAAACATGTCCTTAGCTCAACTGTAATGGAAAACGATAATTCATATCATATCTTCAATATTGCCAGGACTGTAACAAAATTCGGGGATACTATTGTATTGGAGCTAGCAGATCACGTACCATACCTACCCAAAAGGTATTCTTCGATTAAGGACTCATCTATCGAAACAATTAAAAAAGGAGGCTTCTTTCTTATTAAACAGATTAGACAAAATTCTAATATTTATGACCTCACAATTGAATATAATTCTGTAACACCTTCAGTTTAATATTGTATCAATAAAAAAATAATTTTAAGAACAGTAACCTTTTATTTTACACATAATCAAAAGCAAAACCATTAAAACATTTTCTCAACATACATTAATTTCAATATGCGATAAGAAATTCATACAAACCAAAACTATAGCAACTTTTTTTGTTTGCCTCTTGTTTGCTGCTGCTTTTCTTTTTATACTTTTTCATTATCATCTCCTAAAATTGCAAAATTGCATTCCTCCAAGCTTCATTAATTTCAAGATGTGATAAGAAAAACATACAAACTAAAACTTTATCAACAAAAAAGCTGTTGATGAAAAATTCCAATGTTCCCCAACTCTTACACCATACAATCCAAAAAAATAAACAATGAAAAAATTTAAAACAATAGCCTTTTATTATACACATAATCAAAAGCAAAACCGTGAGAACATTTTCTCACCATACATTAATTTCAATATGTGATAAGAAAATCATACAAACCAAAACTATAAAAAAAATTTATAATGCTCCTTAAGGCACACAAACACTTGCCTTTGTCAATACATGACATCACATTTCTTTGGTCATGGCTTCGCGCCTAAAAGATGACTACAAAATGATCATTGACACTGTTTTAGAATGCCCATCGTTTCTTTGATCATGTCTTCTCACTGTCGCAAACCATTCACCATTTTCACCACGATCATGTTCATGATCATGTTCAGCCAAAGACACAAACCATTATCCAAAGACACACACCATTCACCATTTTCAGGCGGCGCTTTAGCACTCTCGGTTTGGTTATGGATTTTAAGATTCACAAAAATAACCTAACTGCTTCTGTATTTTTTAGAGTATATGAAGGCGCTTGAAATTCTATTTACGCAAAAATGGAATCTTTGTCATTACTTAGCCATGGCCAACACTGATGACTCCTACTAAAGTAATTTTTTTTGACTTGCATCAAAGAATTGAGTGAGTGAGTTAGTGAATGGGTGTGTGAGTGGATCAGAGAGAAAGATAGTAGAGAACAAGCAGCGTCACTTTAAGTGACAGTCAATAAAAGTTTTGAGCATTAGACAGATCGACAAGCAGACAGGCAAATAGAGAGAAAGAGAAAGAGAGAGAGTCATGAACCCTGCCACCCCAACCATTTAAACGGTTTGGCAGCCTTAAAAAGAGGTTAGTACCACCTCCTCATGTTGTAACAATTTGTATCTCTCTATTTCAATGCTAAAAACGCAAAGCAGCTTTTTGTGGTACCAAAAGAACGAACAAAAAGGCAATCACACTGTCAGTCAGAAACATGGACAGGCAGACCGACAGATGAAGAGGCGATTGGTATCTGTCTATGGCAGCTTTAAAGAATTAACTTTTGTTCGAGCTCAAGGCGCAGTCAGTCTTTATAGATGCCAATTTCACAAAAGGGCGAAAAACAAAACAGAAAACAGAAAAAACAATTCAAAGTCTACCAAAGCAAAACGAAGTGAAGTAAAACTAAAAAACAACTTATTGTCAAAGACAATTTAACTTTGTAAACTGCTAAAGCTTTTTCTTTCTGTTTTTCTATTTCTTTATCTTCTTTAATGCTGACATACTTCGTTAGTCTTCAAACAACCTCATCGTTCTCATTGACCCTCCATAATATCTTCATCTTATTCTTCCTTAATGTATCTACTTAATGTGCGTATGCTAGTTCAGTTTTTACTCTCACCTTTATGCACTTGTGTTTCTCTAATTTTCTTTATATTATTTATACTTTCTTGTTTTTCTGGGACTCAACCAAAATGCCTCTTCAAAAAAAACGATTTTTTAATGGTTTTTGAAGCCAAATTGAAGAAACTATTTATGAATGAGAAAAGTTAAATGTGATAGCAGCAACAGCTTAACATTGGAATCAAAGAAAGAAATCAACAAATTCTTGGGTTGCATATCCTTTTTATGAATATTTTGTCAAGTTTGACATTCAATTTAGTTTTTTGCATGTATAATCCTAACACATATCCTTTTTTTTTTTTTTTCTCTACATTTACTATTAAGGGAAATATTTTATACTACAATTAGATACAGATGATGACAGTTACAATAATAATTTGTTATATAAGCCATGGATATATTGCTTGGTACAGCAGTATTTCTTCAATGTTCTTCAAATACTAATTCTAAATACAATTTAAATTATTGTTTTTCATTTCAGTTTTACGAAAAACTAATTTATTCCAAATAATTTCTATCGTTTTTACCATGCATGTACCACATCCTTCTTAGAGAAATACGATTTAGGTTTGTACAAATTTCGATTTACGATTTTTGTTGCTTTATTTTGCTTGCCAAATTATTTCAACATTATAAGAAGAATTTTTTATTGATCCTTCAATTACAAACTTCAATTTGATTTGTATATTCATGCTGATTACTCCTTGCATTTCTCTTTATACTAGAAGTATTGTCATTCGATTGCTGCCCTATTTTTTACTATTTTCTATTTGAATTACTTCTCACATTTTAACTCTTTTCACTTCACTTCAAACTCCTAATCAACTCAATTCTATTCTTCATTTAATTTTAGTCAGTATTTGATATCTTATTTTTTTTCATTTTCTTCGGATTTCCACACTCCTCTCCACTCATCTTCTTTCTCTGCATATTGTTTCTTACACTTCGTCATCATGTACAAAATGTATTGATATGCAACGAACTGTTTTGTGGCATAGCAAATCTCTTAGTTGAAGAATACCAGCACAAAAAATAAGAATAAAAACATGGATACAATATTTTTAACATGTTCTTTAAGTTTATTTTCTTATGCTTAAAATGTTTCTGGTTTATGTTTGTTATTGTACTTCTCTTGTTGCTAGTATTTGTATTTATTTCGTTTCTTGCTAAAATAAATTTACACAACATTGGATTTATCGTTTCTTAAAATTGATTTTATTTTATTTTCTTTCCTTTTCTATTCATTGCAGCTGTACAAAACCAAAATATAAGTCTCAACAGTAGTATCTATATAAAATTTGCTTTATTGATAGTTGCTTTGACGTTATTTTAAGTATTTTATTTTAAAATGGTTTATTAACAATATTTAAATTTTTAATAAAAACAAACCACAAAAAAGTCACCAATCAAAAATTGTTTGATTTAGAAGCTTCCAAGGTAAAATACTTTAAAGGACTTTAACCTTACAATTTAACAAGTTTAGTTAAATATGAGATAGAATAGAATAGATAGAAGCTCACACTATTGAGTACATGACTGAATTTAAATTTTAAATATGTAGTTCTGTATTAGTTTAGTGAGAAATAAATTTAACAAATTTTGAGCAACTAAAGTAATTTCCATATGAAGAACTTTTTTTTATACTTAAATTTTAAGCTGCATAACAAATTTTTATATTTATATATAAGGTTGAGGAAAAAATACGTGTCTTTTTTCTGTTCACATGACTTTGAAATGTCCAAACTTTTAAACGGTTCGTTCCATCTGGCATTTTTTTTTTTCTTTTTTAACTGACAAATTAGTTAATCATTGGTAAAAGTTGTATTTTATTTGGTTCGTTCTATAGAAAGTTGTTAGAAATAAAAAAAATTCTAAAAAAAATTTTTCTACGATAAGGGGAAGTACGCGACGCAGACCCATGAAAAAATGTCTGCCATTTATGATGAAAGTACTCCATCGAAAACCACTGCCAAGAAGAGGTTCGCTCGCTTCCGATCTGGAAATCTTAATGTGAAAGATGCACCACGCTCAGATCGGCCTAACACTGTGAAATTCGATGAGATCATGAAAAAAGTTAAGCAAAACCGGCATGTAAGCAGTCATGATATTGCTAAGGAACTTTAACATCGAAAACAAAACAGTTTTAAGCCATTTACACTGAGATGGTTTTAAAAAGAAGCTCGATGTGTGAGTGCCTCATGAATTGAGTAAAAAAATAAATAAATTGACCTTATTCCCATTTGCAAATCGCTGTTGAACCGCAACAAAATTGAACCTTTTTTGAAGCGAATTGTAACGGGTGATGCAAAATTGATAACATACGAAACTCTTGTGTGAAGCGATCTTGGTCGAAGCAAAATGAAGCTCCACAAACAGTAGCAAAACCAGGATTGGATGGTGTCATCCATCATGAGCTACTATCGTATGTCCAAACGATTGATTCGAATGTCTACTGCCAACAATTAATGCGGTTGAAGGGAATAATTGAAAATAAAAGAGGCCAGAATTGATCAACAGAAGAAGTGTAGTGTTTTATCACGACAACGCTAGACCATACACATCTTTAACGACACGGAAAAAATTGAAAAAACTTGTATGGGAAGTTTTGATGCATCTAACATACAGTGCTGATATCGCACCGCCAGATTGTTATTAGTTCCGATCTCTGCAACACCAAAATAGGCAATACATAATTGAATAAAATTTGTTTTTAATATATTAAAATTTATAAAAAAAAGACTAACTTTGGCTATGCCGATACTCTTCACGCCCCTTCTAGTAGTCCGAAAGTCTTAAAATTTAGAAGGTTGGTGGATAGGGGTCAGACACTTATAGTGTACAAAAAACAAAAAAGGTTTTCTGTTAAGAACTTTTATTTGGATCTCGCTTCGTATCGGGGTACCCCCCTAGTAGTCCGAGAGTCTTGAAAATTTATATGGTTGGTGGATATCGGTCAGACACTAACATTGTCTAAATTTCAAGTCGATAGTACAAAAAACAAAAAAGGTTTTCTAATAAGAACTTTCATTTGGATCCCGGCTTGTATGGTGGGTACCTACCCCCCCCCCCCCCCCCTAGTGGTCCGCTTTGGTAAATGTACTGCGTATGGTAAAAAGAAAGGTCAGTACAAAATTTAATCTCAGTAGCTCAAAAACTGAGGGACTAGTTTGCATACATACTGCCAAACAGACAGACAGACGGAAATGGCTAGATCAATTCGTATTGTCGCGCTGATCAAGAATATATATACTTTATGGGGTCTCCGATGTCTCCCTCTGTGTGTTACAAACTTCATGACAAACTTATAATACTATTCACTGCTTGAAGAGTATAATAAAGTAACATTAGAAATTACATGCAAAACTATATGGGCCTACGCTTAAACCAAAACAAAATTTGATGGTGTGTTATCCTACAGCAATATTGAAATGCGGGCCATTGAAATATGCTTGGGGTAATGCGTTTTGAAGCCAAACATAAAGAAGCAAAATCTTATTTAAAAACAATTAACTCTAGAATTAATCCTTCTGTATTCTTTGAGTTGGCAACACTGCTTTATTTGACAACCGATTTAACAGATGATAGTTGCCTTCTGTTTAGTTTATCTTAGCATTTCATCCGGTACCTTCCGGTTAGTTAAAATGGATTGCTACATGAGAGAACAACGTGTTTTCATTATTAAAAACTTAATAATGAAAGTAGTTAGGAAATGGGGTTTCTGTATCAGGTCATGGGTCATTTTTGTGAATCGTAAAATCCATGACCAAACCGAGTGTGCTAAAGCGCCCACTGTAAAATCCATGACCAAACCGAGTGTACTAAAGCGCCCCCTGATCATTTCTGGCCATTGTCTTTGGATGGTCATGATCAAATAAATGTTGTGAAAATGGTGAATGGTGTGTGTCTTTGGATGAACATGATCAAAGAAAGGTGGTGAAAATGGTGAATGGTTTGCGACAGTGAGAAGACATGATCAAAAAAACGATGGGCATTCTAAAACAGTGTCAATGATCATTTTGTAGTCATCTTTTAGACGCGAAGCCATGACCAAAGAAAAGTGATGTCATGTATTGAAAAAGGCAACTGTTTGTGTGCCTTAAGGAGCATTATAATTTTTTGTTATAGTTTTGGTTTGTATGATTTTCTTATCACATATTGAAATTATTGTATGGTGACAAAATGTTCTCACGGTTTTGCTTTTGATTATGAAGCTTGGAGGAATGCAATTTTGCAATTTTAGGAGATGATAATGAAAAAGTATAATTCAATTATGAAAACTTATTCAGATCAAACAATTTTAAGTCAAAAGCTCATAATTTGTATACACAAAAATTATGAAAATAACTTTAAGTAGTTCTGATGGTATGTTGCACTCAAATCAATATCCAATAAACAAAAATTCGCTGACCACAATAGTGATTAAAAAGAGTAAATTAAAGAAAAGAATGGAATGCTAGTGAGATATGAAACAAGGAATCAAGCACTAGAATGAAAAATTTGTGCGTGTAGATGTATGTTGAAATTTAAGTATAAAAGGAGGAATATTTTGTACATTCAACTTAGTTTCAAACAACCAGCATGGAGATGACGGAATTAATTGGAAAATTCAGAAAGCTGACAGCGAAGGCTGTGCTGCAGCTTTCCGATTTACATTTGTATAAAACGTTCGAGATTGTAGGTAAGTAATAAAAAACAACAATTTTTTTTTTTTTTTTGTATATAATAACATTTTTTTTTTATTTCCAGGCTTTAAGAGATATAGTATGGAGAAAGGGTGTATAACTAAGTTGCAGTTACCCATCGGACCACTGCTACTACATCGGAAATACTCGGCGTTGACTGACGCCGAGTTAGGTGCGATGGTTGGCATGAATGTAGCAACCCAAAAACATTTCAATGGATTGCTATACATTGATATTTGACTTCCCAACATTTACTCGGAGGAGGAACCAATGTGGGAAAAAAATTTTTTTTTTTATTATTTTTGTTTTTAAAAAAGTTGACATTTAATAAAAAATATATATGTGCAAATAATAAATACAATTAAAACCAGATTTTGGTTTTTTCTTTTTTTTTATTTTCAATAGTCTTATTATTATTATATTGACAAGATTTTGATTTTTCTTTTTTTTTTTCTTTTAATTTCTTTTTATAGACGTTCCAAGTCTTTATTATCAAAATTTGAGAGCATAAGATAATATCTATTTGAGATACCTCTTTCTTTCTCTTCCTCTCTATTCTTCGTTGTAATAACTTCTAGAACATCACCATCATCAGTAACTGGATTCTGCATATTCAGTTCTTAATCTTCTTCATCATCATCAGGTGGATACATTTCCCCATTCGATTCAATACCGTTCACAGCTTTTTCTCTTTTCATCTTATATTTCTTCTTTTTCTCCATTCTAAAATCTTGTATACTATTATTTGCTTTCTGTATATTCACTTTTTCCTTGCATAGACCTCTAAGAGCGGTTCGATTGGAATAAAATGAATTATGTGGTATGATTGTAATGTGGCATAACAAATACAAAATTTATCATTTGCTTTAATTTTTTGAATCCAAAACATTATAAATGTTAACTCAAAATTTTAAGCATAAGTGTCCGCAATTAAAGGTATTAAAGTATTGTTCTCGTATATAGTTGTACTTTATATTTTTTCCAAGATAACAAACGATCTCTTTCACCGGTTGTAAATTCCCGAAACTATCAAAATAATTTATATCGTTACCATTTTTTGAGTAAGCTACCCAATGCGTACCGGGTCCAGTGGAAGAATCTAAATTAATAATACCACATTCCCTTGATCTTTTTGGTAAAAAATTGCTCATGAAGACACCTCTAAAATAGGGAATATGTTTGTTTCCGAATTCCATTATGTCAGTGCTCTATTGGGTAGCTGATTAAGTAGTTTTTTGGAGAGCTAGAAGTCATTATCCCAAAACCTTTTCTAAATGGTTTCAAGTACATTCCTTTTCCAATAGCAATCGCTTCCATCTTGCGGTTGTGTCGTTTATTTTCTTCAAGTTGTTCTCTAGCATGTTTGACATTATTTATTGTTTTTGCAATTGCTGCACCACCTGCTCCTAGACTTCCAAGTGCTCCGAGCGCTGATATAATAGGTATTAAAAGTAAAAAACCATCAACTTTTGGTACGCTTATCACTCGTGGTATTTTAATATCTTTCATACGTCTAATTGTTTTATTAGCTATTTTAATGGCATCATCAATAGCTAAAGGCTTTTCCTTTTTAAGAATTTTAGCAACCATTCTTATCGCGGCTACAAATTCACACTTCTTTGGTTTCTTCGACTTTTTTATTGCCCTCGCCGGAGTCGTCGTCGTCGTAGTCATCTTCTTCTTCTTGTTTCTTATCGCTGGTTTGCGTTTAAGTCCCATACCGAAAGTTGTTTTTACTTTCATAGCATTAGTTACGAAATATGCTGCAGCTTTCTCACTCAAACTAATATCAGCAGCTTTGGCACGCGACCACGCTTTATCAGCTAAAATTGAGTCGGCTATGTGACGTTTACTCAACTCTTTGTTTTGAGAATATGCTATATCATGTTCTCTACAAGCTGCATCTAATGGATTTATACCCTGATCACCCCGCTTTAATCGAGTTTTGAGTTTGGTTCCTGATCCACAAAATTGATAGCCAGGCAAATGTAATTCAATAGGAAGTGAATTTACTAATTTATTGACAATACTACCTCCTCGATGCACATCTGATTTACGATTAAACGAATTATAAAATTGAGTGGGCATTTTTATAGTTATTTACTCATCGATGTACAGTTGATAAATGAACAACATATTCTAAAGTTTCTATGTTTTAATATGCGTTTAATCAAACAAAAAACAAATATAAAAGTGAGAAATATTGATTTATCGTCTGCTTCAAATCAACAAATCCGACATAGCAGCTTGTTACCTAACTCAATTAGAGCCTTAATTGTGGGACCCTCTAATTGTGGAAAAACTAATGTCATGATAAGTTTGATTGAGAGTCCGAACGGTTTGAAATTTGAAAATGTTTACTTACACATAAAAGCATTGATTCCTTCTATCTGTGTCAAACCTATACACGTATCCCGAAACATCTTGTACGTGATAATGCTAATCTGATTATAACGTTTAAACAAGATGAACTAAATATTAAACATATTTATAATGATCATTCATATAATTGAATGGTGGTCGTTATAGAAAGGGTTTTGATACTTTTATAACCATTTAAGATGGAATATTCTTATAAATGTAATAGTCTATTGTAGATAGCTGAAGTAAGTAAACAACATTGTACCCCCTCCCGTATAACTGTTCGGATAAACTTATCTGTATCAACAACAATTGATCTGTATAACTGCTCTGTATCAACAACAACTAATCTGTATAACTGCTCTGTACCATCAACAACTCATCTGTATAACTGGATCTGTTTAACTGCTCTGTACCACCAACTACTGATCTGTATAGCTGGGTTGTATAACTGAACTGTATTACTGTACTGTTTTATCAATTATATTAAGAAGAAATGAAGAAAAATATTCTAAAAGTATTAATAAAGACAAGAAGAGCTCTCAGAAAAAAGTTTCAAAGCATTAAATTGGAGGAAGCTGAAAATGTTCACAACCTGGAGGAGACATTTAAACCGATAACTGAACCCCTTAAGGAAATTATTAATGAGAATAAAAGAAAATCAAAACAACTATTTAAAGTTAAGAAAGAAGAAGAAGAAGAAGAGGAAGAAAGAGATCAAATTACTAATGATGATGAATTTTTTACTCAATCTGGTGCAAAGAATAATAAATCTACTAATATTTATCTTAATTTGAGTGAGTTGCAGAGAAAGGGAGAGCTAGATAAAGTATATGGTCCATATAAAGACTCTAATTGTGAATTAAAATTGGGTAAATAAAATAATCAATATTAATTCAGAGAAAATTTAAATATCTGATGGTCAAAGTTGGAAACTTACCCCAGGTTTACATTCACTTATCTTTTTAAGAAATCCCAATAATTATAATGAGACAAACTTGGCTCATTACAAACATATCTTGTCAGAGACAAACGCACACAGAAGAAACCATTCCAACTCTGGTCAGCTCAAAGGAAATCGATCACAAAAATATAAATATATTATCAAAGAACTCTTTTTAAAACCAAAACAACTCTTTACAGTGTCTACGCCAAGTGCAATTTCAACACCACATTCTGAAGAATACGAAGGTACCGGCCTTATGCACCTCAATATGAATAACTCGAATTACATATATTGGGATGATCCTAATGAGATTATTGAAAGATTGATGCTTTTAGTCGCATCACAAACACCTGGCCACAATAATCATAACAATGAAATTATCTCCATTATTGAAGAATTGAGAGAAGCGAGAATAATTTATTGAATTGAATGTTTATATATAAATATATATATATATACATATGAATGTTATATCGATCAGTGTATACAGTTTTAAAATGTCAGTTGATAAATTTGGACATCATTCGCGTCTGACTAAAGGAGGAGACATGCAAAAATTAAAAAAAAACACTACCTGATATCGTACTTGATGTGGAAAGGAATCTGAGTTTTTCTAACAAACGACTCAAAGATATAGCTTATCCATTGGAGAATAATGAAAATATAAGTGTATAACTACAAATTTTCGTTAATAATAAAATAAATGATCTTAATAAGCTATTTGAAACAAATCAAGCTAATCTTATTAACAAACTTAAAAATATTGAAGAGAATACCATACGGCTTGATGGTGATCAAAACTTTATTGTATATGATAAACGTATTAAAAACGTTGTTACACCGATTAATGAAAATGTTGTTGTCAACAGAGGATTCTTGAGGAAACAGATCCTCATCACAGAACAAGACTTAACCAGTCATCTTAATATAATCGATAGAGACTCAAAGAAACTATTAGAAAGCAGATTATCTGTACAGATCATTAAATTGGAGAAAAGTTTAGAAGAATGCAAAGAATACGTTAATGAGAAATTAACAGAGATTAATGAATATATATTTAAATATTTTTCAACACCTAAAAAACATACTGTTGAGACATCAATTATTAAAACACTTATAGTCAAAGAAGCAGGTACAGGATGATATGAGTAAACGAATATTGGTGGATGAGTTGCATGCACAAGCACGTAAAAACTTTGATAGACGACGAGTTATTATGAAAGGAGTTGATGATCATTGGCAAGCTGATTTGGTAGAAATGGCAAATATGCTAAATTAAATAAAGGTTATCAATTTCTCCTAACGGTTATTGATACCTTCTCTAAATTTGCTTGGGGTGTAGCAGTCAAGAGCAAAAAATTTAAAGATGTAACGAGAGCAATGAGAGGAATATTTAAATTGGGACGAATTCCCAAGAACATACAAACCGATGATGGGAAAGAATTCTTCAATAGTGAGTTCAAGAGACTCATGGAAAAACATAAAATCAATCACTATTCAACCTATAGCGGATTAAAGGCATCGATCGTGGAACGATTCAATAGAACTCTTAAGGGAATGATGTGGAAGGAATTCACTTATAACGGCTCATTTAGCTGGATCAAATTATATAAACATTTAATTGATGAGTACAATAGAAAGAAACATAGAACTACCTCCCATAAAAGTCTCTTTAACGAATGAACAAGATTTGTTAAGTACAGTGTACAATCGAATACAGATATTTAAAGGAGCATAATTCAAGGTGGACGACAATGTGCGTATCAGTAAACACAAACATATTTTGAAAAGGGATAAACCCCCAATTGGACAACGGAAATTTTCAAAATCAAACATGTGCGTAATACCAACCCTACAACATATCTATTACAGGACTACACCGGTGCTGATGTCGAATGTGGATTCTATGAAAAAGAATTGAAGAAAACACGTTTTCCACATATATATCTGGTTGAAAAAATTTTAAAGAGAAAATATCTATCAAATCTCTTGCGTAAGTGAGTTGTGGATCAAATGATACAAGGAGAAATTGATAATTTCAGCTGAAGTCATGTGGAATGTCTTGAGGACTGCCCTAATGATCTCTCCAAAGGCAAAGACTATAAAATTGTATTGAATTGAAAGTTCGGACTTATTCGGACTTCGAAATTATGTTCGCTTTCAAAATTGTCGTTTCGCTCTTGAATGCACTCAGAACAATTTCATTAAATTTTGTTGATTTAAGCCGTACAAAATTTTTCGGAACTTACTGATTCAAGATTCCGAAAAAGAAAAAACGCCAAAGCGATGTTTCTTGAGAGAACTGACCAGTCTTTATAATTTGATAGGAGTTACCTTTAAATATTTAAGAGTCCCTGAATTTTAGGTAGTTTATTTAATTAAGGAATGGTCATGGCTTTTAATTCAAAATAACTTATATAACAGATATATTATGAAGTTTCTTTAGAACTGAGAACATTGGAATATTTTTAACTTAAACTTATTACATTTTCAAATAAATCTAAATTAATGCAATATCGTGAAGGGTATAAGAATAAACCAAAATAACTTCGAAAACAATGTGTGGCAGTTTCACTTGCACGCACAAATTCATTCATTCATTCCATTCCCCAAATAATAAATAAACATGTAAATGCAAAAGAGTAAATTCTTGAAATGAAACGGATAGTTGTTTGGCCGGATACCGGATATCCAGCCGAAAATAGCCGATTGTTGCATCTTACCAACAACACACAAATTTAAAGTAAACCACAAATAAAGCTTCAACAATTCTTTCAATTGCTTCTTATTATTTCATCAGTCGCTTAAGTGGAAATGAGTTCCTAAATTATAAACAACGATTAACCTATCCTTTCATCGGTTACCTAAGTGCATCAAATTGCATTGAATAAACAATAAATGATGGTTTCATTACTAAACGTTTATGTATTTAGTTACTTATGAAAGTGGTATACATACATATCTGTGTCAACAAGTAAGAGAAGCTTATGTCGAAAATTGGGTAAGTTGAGTTACAATGTTATTATTATTCACCGCTTCAAAACAAGTATATCGACTAAAGAATTTTCTAAAAATATGGCATAAGATCATAGTTATATCGTTTTACTTTTTCACTTAAGTTTTCTCAAACAGTAATGCATACGTCAAAATATCTTAAGTGGAGACAGGTTTTGGTAACATCTTTCATTGTTTCATAAATATTTTAACTAAAAACCTTAAGTCAATTTAAATTAAAAATAGTTCAATAAAATCAAAGTGAACTGCATATAAACTAAGAACTTATGTGTAAATAAGCTTTTATGTCAAAAAGGAATTCAACGATGTTGTCTTCTTAAATACATTTCATTCATTTCTGCGAAAGAACTTATGTGCATTGAAAAATTTTTAGTTTCTTATTTCTACTTACGATGATTAATCAAAACTACGTGAGAACATAACGGTATCTTATTTACACATAATTTTTTGTTTTGTTATGAGAATTGGTCGGTAAAATGCAATGAAAAACACAAAGAGGAATTGAAAAAATTTATATATTTGTCGCAGCCGACACACGCGAGAGCGTAAGTGCGAAACCGAAACCGTTTGTTGCCTCTTAATGCAAAGATATTGGTGTTCATACATCATAATTTACCTTTAGTGCAGTACGAGTATTAATTTTGATTAAATAAAGCGCCTCTAAAGTTTAAACGTCGTTTTTTTTTTTTAAATCCGGTATCCGGCCGGATACTTGTTTACTATCCGGATATTAAATTAAGGCCGGATACGCCGGATACTGGATAATTGCCGGATATCGGTTTCATCTCTAGTAAATTCTTCATAATAATTTGAAAATTTTTACTTTTAACATACATACAACATATCACTAAGAAAGTGGGAAAGGGGGATTGGAGCAAGAGGAAAGACAGACATAGATCAGAAAAATTTATAAAACCAAAATTGAACACTAAAAGAATAAAAGAACAAAAAAATATAAAAAATCAGCCAAGTGTGAGTCGGACTCGCACACGGAGGGTTCCGTACCATCGTACAAGATTTTTTGCTTAAAATATAAAATTATGTGCATATTTAATAGTCTAAAAGTATACTATAATTAACAGCTCAAAGTATACTGCAAAAAAACAAAAAATTGTTAAACAAAAGGTTAAATTAAAGAACAATGCTTCTAAAAATGTATATTTTTAGTATTTGTCGTTCTACACACAAGTGAATTACACACTTTGTGAAAATTTCAACTCTCTACCTAGTACGGTTAATGAGATAGAACACGAGACGGACGGACGGACATTGTAAGCTTAGTAATAGGGTCCCGTTAGTTCCTTATGGGTACGGAACCCTAAAAAAGACTAACTTTGGCTATGCCGAAGTTGTAATTCTCTTCACGCCCCAGCTAGTGGTCCGAGGGTCTTGAATGTTATAAGGTTGGAGGCTATGGGTCAGACACTTATAGTGTCAAAATTTTAAGTCGATAGTACAAAAAACAAAAAAGTTTTTCTAATAAGAACTTTCATTTGGATCCCTGTTTGTATGGGGGGTACCCCTCCTAATAGTCCGAGGGTCTTGAAATTTTCATGGTTTGTGGATATGGGACAGAGAAAAAAAGACTAACTTTGGCTATGCCGAAGTTGTTATACTCTTCACGCCCCAGTTAGTGGTCCGAGGGTCTTGAATTTTATAAGGTTTATAAAGTTTTTGTAAAATGGTTAGGGTTTTCCAATGAACACAACTCATGGATAAATAAAAATGAAGTATTGTAAAACAAAGAAGAATAAATAAAAAAACAAAATTTATTTTGTTTTATTTCAATTGGTTATTAGCTCTCAAAATGGCAACAACGTTAACTTTAACTGGTAACAGCTCTATTTTAAAAGCGGATTATTTTCCACCTATCGAATTGGATAGAGAATATGAATGTTCTCTAAATTTAAAAATGGATAAATAAAATCTGGAAGATACTGTTACTCATACAAATAAATTTATTGAGGAATTTAACGGAACAATTTTCCCCGAGCATATTGTATTCATGGAAGAATCAAAAGAATATTATGAATACTTTTGGCATAATCTAACTAAACGAGAAGAAAAGATTGATATAGAAGACTTGGATTTGTGTTCTCACTATTCATTCCCATCATCATCATCATCGTCAAAATATATATGTGACACATGCTTCTAATCTTCTCAAGATTATAAAACAATACTATAAGCTGAGAGATAGAATGTTGAGTAAGTTTTAATATAAAAGAGGGAGAGAATGATAGAAAGCAAATGGTGATTAGAGCTTGATGAGAGGAGAGATTTTTGTTTACAAGAAGCTCCGATTTCAAACTAAAATTCATTCAGTTTCTGACCACATAAGCAGGAAAAATGGAACAAGAAAACACATCGACAACACTAACAAACGTTACAGGCTTTCTTACTAGCCAGGATATCGTTGAGTGTCTAAACGATTTCACCAGCAAGGAGCGAAAACATGTCCTTAGCTCAACTGTAATGGAAAACGATAATTCATATCATATCTTCAATATTGCCAGGACTGTAACAAAATTCGGGGATACTATTGTATTGGAGCTAGCAGATCACGTACCATACCTACCCAAAAGTTATTCTTCGATTAAGGACTCATCTATCGAAACAATTAAAAAAGGAGGCTTCTTTCTTATTAAACAGATTAGACAAAATTCTAATATTTATGACCTCACAATTGAATATAATTCTGTAACACCTTCAGTTTAATATTGTATCAATAAAAAAATAATTTTAAGAACAGTAACCTTTTATTTTACACATAATCAAAAGTAAAACCATTAAAACATTTTCTCAACATACATTAATTTCAATATGCGATAAGAAATTCATACAAACCAAAACTATAGCAACTTTTTTTGTTTGCCTCTTGTTTGCTGCTGCTTTTCTTTTTATACTTTTTCATTATCATCTCCTAAAATTGCAAAATTGCATTCCTCCAAGCTTCATTAATTTCAAGATGTGATAAGAAAAACATACAAACTAAAACTTTATCAACAAAAAAGCTGTTGATGAAAAATTCCAATGTTCCCCAACTCTTACACCATACAATCCAAAAAAATAAACAATGAAAAAATTTAAAACAATAGCCTTTTATTATACACATAATCAAAAGCAAAACCGTGAGAACATTTTCTCACCATACATTAATTTCAATATGTGATAAGAAAATCATACAAACCAAAACTATAAAAAAAATTTATAATGCTCCTTAAGGCACACAAACACTTGCCTTTGTCAATACATGACATCACATTTCTTTGGTCATGGCTTCGCGCCTAAAAGATGACTACAAAATGATCATTGACACTGTTTTAGAATGCCCATCGTTTCTTTGATCATGTCTTCTCACTGTCGCAAACCATTCACCATTTTCACCACGTTTCTTTGATCATGTTCATCCACAGACACAAGCCATTCACCATTTTCACCACATTTCTTTGATCATGTCCATCCAAAGACACAAACCATTTTCCAAAGACACCCATTCAATTTAAATTATTAGATAATAGTATACTCAACTGTTGAGTTCTAATAAAATAAATATGAAAAAAACAAAAAAAAAAAATTAGCGATTTTCATTATTGTTTATTTGAAAATGATTCCAAGCATAAGTATGTATACCATCGGAGTGTATTTTTCTCTTATCATCGGAACTACTTAAAGTTATTTTCATAATTTTTTGTGTATACAAATTATGTGCTTTTGACTTAAAATTTAACATTGAATCATAAAAAATCGTATTTTTAAAAAGACAATCTTTGTAATCATTAACAGTTAAATTGTCTAAAGCCGATTTTTTTACTCCCTTTAATTTTTTTATACACTTCATATCTTCAACATTTAGAGAATACATTTTTGAACGAAGACCTACAAATTCTGTAATAACATAATTTTACCATTATTTTCATCTTTCATCATACCCAAAACTTTTTTATTACATTTTTCTATATTATATAATTGTGCTAAATCATCACTTATTTCTGAAGTATCGAAATTCAACTTTATATCATTCTGAATATCTTTATAAAAATCTTCTGTTTTAATTGAATAAATAAAAGAATTTGTACCTATATAGTTTAAACTCAAATTTTCTTTAAATTCTGGTTTCATATATCCATAATGAAAGTCATACATCTTCCATTTGGATAACTTTAATACAGCGAACCCTACATACATCGGTTTATTATAATATGTACGCAAACGTTTCATTTGAATGGCGTACATATCTTCTGAAAATTTAGCACAATAATGAAAATTTGCTTCTGCAATAAGTGTTTGCGCACCCAATTTATTTCTATTCGTTGTTTCCCACGATGTTAATAATTTTACATCTTTTCTCTTATCAACTTTCTCATAGACCGCATTATTTAACAATTTGAAAGAATCTTTTTCGAATGCATTGCTCGCTACTGTTCGATGTTGGGTATTCAAATCAATATAACTTTTAAACCACGGAGATTGTTTAAATCGTAAAATCCTATGAACTTTTTTCAAAACTAACCCATTTTCTAAGCATTGTTGTAGAACACGATAGTGAATAATATATTTTTCTTTGTTATCGAGATCTGCAACAAGTTTTTCACATCTAGAAAGAATCTATTTCCCCTTCACTAAGCCACTCGAAACCATCATATGGCAAGTATTGGGACATAGCCCAACCATAAAGATTGTTAGCATCTAAATACATTAAAAATTCTGATGGTTTACTTACATCATAATCTTTCATATACTTGTTGTTGGCTTTGGCATAACGTTTGGAACATTGCACCAAACCACCACGAATGACTGATTGTACGAAGAGGTACATGTTTATATCTGTCAACAGCTTAAGTTTTATTTACGTTGACTTGAGCATAGTATCCCACGACAAACCTGGTGCAGTATAATAATGTGGTGGATCAAGTTTATGTACAGTTTTGCATGTGACACGAAAATTTTGGAATATATCAGTCAAAAGAAGTACATCTGGCTTTAAATATAACTCCATGTAGTCACATAATGTTCTACACTCAAACACTCTCCAAACATTTTGAGCATGTTGATAGTCATCTAAAGTACACTCTTGATCAGTAAGATAGTAAAAGAATTTCTCACGAGGTGGTAGTTCTTCGTCTTGTAGACGTTCAATTGAGTCTAGATAATCATAAGGAAAAACACCCTTTCGACGAACCAAATAAAATTGATTGTTGTGTGGACTGTACTGTACATAACTGATCAATACTCAAATTATTGGCTACCTTGTCTAAGCTCGTCGCCATAAAACTAAACGAGTCTAAGAATCGTACTTCTAAAATATTTTCTTGATTTGACAAGTGTATGTACTTTGATGAAGAGTGATTTGATAGGTATATGTACTTTGAAAAAGAAATGTATAATTCTTTATTCAGAGGTACAACTTTTATGTCTCCCTCAATCTTTGATAATTCTCTAACAAATAGATGTGCATCATAGCGCGAAAAGTTATGAAAAAATACCGGTACAAAGTGTGGAATTTTGTAATTCAAATTACAAGCGTTGAGCTGCACCTCTATACCTTCCACTCAGATGACAATGATCTCTCACTCGATCATTTTCTAATGGATCTCCACAAATGTGACAAGGAATAGTTTGTGATGGTCATTGGAACAATTCTATTCAAGTAATCGTTTTATATATATATATATAAATATATATATATTTGTGAAATATCTTCAAAAAGAGCTAACAAAAATTGTAAACCTGCATCTTCACCTGTAAGCGTAAATTTATCAAGAGATGAATCATGAGCACATTTTATATAATATGAAAAAGCTATGGGTATATGATCTCTAACGTTTTAGTTTTTTCTCTCTGTAGGTTCAAGAATGCATTAAAAATCGGCATAAACTACAAAAGGAAGATCTAAACTACGCTGATAATTCTTAAATTCTAAAATAGACTTATCTTCATAGTTTTTTACGATGTTTCGTTAATCTCTGTTCCACAAGTCTGAAACGAAAAAAGGAAAATGTTTAAATTTTTTTTTTTTTTTTCATGTTTGATATTTACCTTGACAAATCCTTTATCCAAACAAAGTGTGTGTTTCCCTCCTCCTCCAGCAACAGTAGACTTATATGGATAGGTTTCTCATCACTAGTCAGTGGACCTATGATTCCGCCAACCTCCTTATCGTATCCAAAGACATTGATGCTGATATTTGGGTTCAATTATTCAATTTCTTGATGAATTTCAACTCCATTGGAAACACGAAATTTGAAAAATCAACTATCAAATTCGCGTTTATTTTAATTCGCGAATTTTCGATATTTGTAATATTATATGAAGCAATAATTATCATTATTCCGAACATTAATGATGACCTTCTTTAGCTTAAACAACGCGGTAAATCAATAAATCTTTCCACTTTCATAGGCGTGTATTTGTTTATATTAATATCCAGATTCAAGATTTTGGTGAGTGCCCATCCGCTATCTTTTTCTTGAAACTCTAACATTTTTTTTATCATCTGCTCAGAGTGGTTCTCAAAAATATTCTTGATATCTGTAGCTGATGTAATGATTGACATTCTGCTTTGATACGAGAAAATTAAATTATTCATATCTTTCATTATAGTATTACGCAAAATATATTCGCAAAAAAAAAAGGAGGAAATCAACAGACACACTAGTTAATACAACGATTGGCTGATCTCTCACCACAATCCACTGGCTATCGAACTTTTAAACCATACCTGTCGCATACGTCGTAAAAAACTTCACACCGTTGATCTGCGTCGTGGTCGAAATTGTCGCCAAATATGACAATCTCTCTAGTTTATAAGTAATAATAATGGTAGTAAAAATAAAAACGTGCTAATATATATCCTTTCTGAGATTGAGACTGCAGCAGCAAGAATTGGACTACAAATTAACGAACTTTAACATGCTTATATCTAGAGCGAAAGACAAACCAACAGCAAAATCAATTAAGCTTGGCAAATACGAATTCGAAGCAGTAAATTCATTTACATATCTTGGCTATAGCCTGGCATCAGACAACGCCATGAGCGCTACAATTGACGAAAGGATACAGGCAGCAAACAGGTCGTTCGCATCGCTTTCAAAATTATTTAAATCAAAACTGCTTAACAGAGCCTGCAAACTGACACTATATAAGACAGTAGTACGACCTGTCATGTGCTACGGAGCCGAGACATGGACGTTGAATGAGGAAAGTAAAACGAAACTACTGATTTATGAAAGAAAAATTCTCCGAAAAATCTTCGGCGCGATAAATATTGGAACTGACGAATGGAGAATCAGATGGAATGACGAACTCGAGAAACTAATTCAAGGCGAAAACGTTATACGGTTTATTAAAGCGCAACGGATAAGATGGTTAGCTCATGTAACAAGAATGGACTACACAAGGGTTCAAAAAAAAGTGCTGGATGCGAGGTCATACACAAACAGAGCGAGAGGAAGACCAAGATCAAGATGGATAGATGAGATAAACGAAGACCTAACTAAACTAAGGATGGATGACTGGAAAACGGCTGCGAAAGACCGAGTAACATGGAGGCGTTACGTACAGCAGGCCAAAGCTCACAAAGAGCTGTAGTGCCAAATGATGATGATGATGATAATGGTAGTGATAACCAGAGTGGTTATTTATATGCATAAAAAATTTTGAAACAAGCGCTTATAATAAGCCCGAAAAATCTAAAAATATGAATTTAAATATGCAAAAGTAATCTCTTCAAAAGTACATAAATTCATTCCGATATTTTGTCACGCTTTCAGTGGGAATATCCGTCTGGTTGATTTGGAATTTCTGTGGTTGGTATCTTGTCCTCGTTGTGTAAATGACATGGACAGTTTTTTGTTCATTTATTTTGACTTTCCATTTATTGAACCAGGTTACCATTGTATCTATTATGAGTTGCATATCTGATGTAGCTTTCGTCAAGTCTTTGTTGGAATGTAAAAGAACGGTGCCATCCGCAAATGTAGCGATCATTGATGATTCGTCTGCGGGGGTGGGTATGTCTGCTGTATATGTACTGTATAGTAGTGGCCCTAGAACGGTTCCTTGTGGAATTCCAGCTTTGATTTGTCTTAACGATGTGCGGCAGTCTTTGTATTTAACATAAAAGTATGTTATATAGAGGTTGTAGTAACTGGTATTGTAGTCTGTGTAATAAGCCTTCATGCCAAACTTTGTCGAACGCCTTTTCTACATCAAGAAAAACACCTACGCAATATTTTTTGAGTCACCCTATGGACTTGTTGTATCGTCGAGTGTTGTTGTCGGAATTGATGATCTGGATTATGTAGTAGCTTTTCAAATATTTTGCTCAGAATCGGAAGTAAGCTAATGGGTCTGTAAGATAATGGTAGTACTACCCGGTTTATGTATAGCGATTATTTCTGCGATTTTCCAAAGTAATGGAAAGTGTTGTTGTTTTTAATATAAAATTAAGTAGTTTGCAAAGGAGACTTATAGCTTTGCTGGGTAGCTCTTTTATTATTTTACCAGTCAGTTGATCATATCCGGGTGATTTTTTACAGTTCACTCGATTTTTTATGTAGAGTATTTCTCGTGGTGTGATGGTTCTTATTATATAATTCGTCGATATAATTTCATTAAAAGTAGGCAAGATAGTGTTGGTTGGAATATTCAATGTAAATATGTCTTCAAAGTGGTCAGCTAAGGTGGTGGCTTTCTCGATATCGGTTCGTGCCCAAGAACCATTCGTTTTCTTTAGCGGAGGTTGGTGCGGTGTTTTTGATATTAGCGATTTAGTTGCCTTCCATAATGAGTAGTTCGTTTCAGATGTTGGAGTAAGGGTTTGAAGGTAATTTGTTATCTGATTGTTTTTTTCTTTAAGAAGTGTGGTTGTAAGTATTTTTCTCGCTCTGTTTAGTTTTTTTTTGTCTTCGGGGTATCTGGTATATTTTCCGGAGTCTTTTTTTTCCTCTACAAGTTTCCTTACTCTTGGGGATGTGTAATTTCTATGTGTTGTTTATATAGTGCTTCATTTATTATGTCGTTTATATGGATTATAGTTTGTTCGATGGTTTCTGTTGTATTGAGAGTGATTTGCGTTTGAAGTGTGTTGTTAATGTGTTCACTAAAGGTTTCCCAGTCGGTGTTTTTATTGTACATTTTGTTATTGATATTTTGTCTAGTAATTTTGAAATTATAGTCAATTTGGATTGGAGAGTGATCTGATGATAATTCGAATTTTGATTTGATTGTTAATGCATACTCATTAAGGTTTCGTGTTATGCAAAAGTCGATTAGATCCGGGACTTTACAGGGGTCAGTTGGCCAGTAAGTTGGCTTTCCAGTGCTTAGGTGTCTTGCTTTAATATGCTGAATAGCATTATATAATTGTTTGCCTTTAGCGGTTGTTGTTCTTGATACCCATATTAAGTTGTTTGCATTGAAATCACCTGCAGCAAGGAATCTGTGTCCGAGACTTTTAAAATAGTCCAGATATTGGTCACTTGTTATTTTGTGCTTTGGTGGACTATATAATGCAGCCATGTTGATTGGTCCAGCAGTGTCATTTATTTGAATAATTGTTGGCTGGATGTGATCTATTTTATAATGGTCTAACTCTGTGTATTTTATATTGTTTTTTATCATAATAGGTGTTCGTCCGTGTCCAGATCCGTCTGGATGGTTGGTTGCCAATATATCGTACCCGTGTATTTGGATATAATTCTTGTTCGTAAAATGAGTCTCTGATATAAGTGCGATGTCAATAAGATTGTCATTTAAAAATTGTTTCAGTTCAAGAATATGGCGGTTTAAGCTGTTAGCGTTCCACACTATTATTCTAAGTTCACTGGTCATTTTGGTTGTTTAGTAAGGCTTGGTTAGGTGTAAGAATGGTTATGATCTTAATTAAGTTGTTTACTTGTAGAACTAAATCTTTTACTATAGATTTTAGTTCTGGTATGTCATTTGATTGTGTGTTAATTTCCTGCTTACTTTCTTGCGTGTTGTCAATGGTTTTGAAATCATTGTTTTTGTTTGTTTGAGTGGTGGCCATGGGCTGACGAACAGTAGGTTGTGATCGATTGATGATTTGGGCATAACTTATTCCTGATTGTGTTGGTGTGTTTACATCTTTAGATATTGGTTCATTGGTTTGTGTAATGGGATTTTTTTCTCTTAGTTGGGGGAATCGTTGTATTTATAGTGTTTTATAGATTTCGCATCCTTTATAATGAGACGGTTGCCGCCAAAGGGTGCGCATTTGGGTTGGTCGTTGGGTAGTGTTACGTTGCATTCTATCGTCTTGTGTTTGCTAGCGCACTTGACACATACGAGGGGGGACCCAAAAAAAATGGAATTTCGTCATAACTTCTTTATTTCTTAATATTTTAACCTTCAAAGTATTCTCCATTGACCACAACGCACTTCTCCAAACGATTCTTCCATTGTTCAAAACAGTTTTTAAATTCACTCATCGGGATGTCCTTTAAGCCTTCCAGCGATTTTTGTTTCACCTCCTCCACAGTGGCAAAACGCTTTCCTTTCATATTCCTTTTGAGTCTGGGGAACAAAAAAAAGTCACAGGGGGCTAGATCCGGTGAGTATGGGGGGTGGACAATCGGTGTCATGGCGTTTTTGGTCAAAAATTTCTTCACGGAAATGGCGGTGTGGGCAGGCGCGTTGTCATGATGGAAGAACAAGTCGCTGCAACCCTTCTCATGTGCAAATCTTCGGATAAAATACTCTGTATTGAACTCCATGACATTCCCGATATCTCACAGAGTTGATCAATAGATCGGCGACGATCTTCACGAAGGAGGGCATTGATTTTGTCGACGTTTTCATAAGTTCTTCACGTTGAGGGGCATCCTGAACGAAGTTGGTCTTCAATAGACATTTATCCATTTTTAAAACGTGAAAACCAATCGGAAACTCTGGTTTTAGTTAGGGCAACATCCCCATAAGCAGTCTTAAGCATTACAATAGTTTCCGCAGCCGATTTCCCCACAAAATTTCACAGCCGCGCGTTGTTCTCGACAATCTGCCATTACGTTTTCGCCGAAATGTAAAAAGTTGTTTTACTAAAAAAAATCTCACAGGCGAACCGATGCACTCACAGCGACACAATTTTGCACACTGACGCAGATGGCGTGACACTAACGGACATGTGGTCAAACAATATGTTCCCCCACTCTCCCTCCCCACCACAGCGTAATTCCCGTTTTTTTTGGGTCCCCCCTCGTATTGGGTCTCTAGTACAAAAGTTTTTTGTATGTCCGTATTTTTGGCAGTTTGTACATTGTGAAATTTTTATTTTGTGGTGTGGTGGTTTAAACTTTATTTTGGTTTGAAGCATGTCTGTTATGTTGTAAATGTCTGCATTATTTTTGTTGGTTTTTACCTCTATGAAAAATATCGGAAAGGGTGTCTTAGTAGTTTTATGCTGGATATTATGAATATTTATAACTTCGTGCCCTAGGTCATTTAGTTCAGTTTTAATGTCTTATTTATCGGAGTCGGGATGTAGGTGTCTTAATACCACTTTGAATCCTCTTTCCTCTTTTGGTTTAAATGTGTAGTATTTTGTACTTTTTTTGCGAAGTAGTTTTATGATTTCACGGTAGTATTTAGGGTCAGTAGTTTGAATCCTTACTTCATTTTTTGGCAGGGTTTTTAATGTAAAGTTTTTATCAACAATTTTTTTTAAAGCACTTGTTAGTTTGGTTATGTTTTCGACATCTTGTACGTATATTGGGGGGGTTTATTGATTTTTTGTGAATTTACTTTTTGAGGTGATATTAGCGTTTCTGTACCACTGTGCGTAGCTTCGTTGTTGTTGTTGTCGTTTTGTTCATCCGTTGTTGCTACTAGTATTTCGAATCTGTTTGATGACGAGGTGGGTTTGCTTAACCAGTACTGCTGTAAAGTTGTTTGTGCTGAGTTTTGTACCGTTTGCTTTTGTGCCATATTTTTACTTTTTTGCTTTTTACTGTTTTTTGGTTGTTCATATGGATTTTCTGATGTATCTCGGTTTCTTTTAGTTATTGTTTTTAAATTGTTTTGATGAATATTTTCAATGTTTTGATTTTCTACCTGAGCCTTTGGTGATGTAATTGAAGTAGATGATGTAAAAATAGATATTGTAGTAGCGGTTGATGCTACAGTTGTTGTGTATAAACTTTGGGTTGTGCTGGTTATTTTGTATGTTTAGTTAATTTTTGACAGCTGTTTTCCTTGCACGTTTTTTGGCACATCTTCGATTTTTGCTTATTCCAAAAAATGAATCAACGAATCTGTATCAAATTTTGTGTGAAAAACAAAATTAAGTGCGCGGACTCGGTGCAAGACGACCCAAATTTGCTGGTGACGAATCATGGGCTTATGGTTATGATGTGGAAACAAAAGAACAATCATTCCAATGGAAGCTGCCGGATTAGCCAAGACCGAAAAAAGCGCAATAAGTTATGTCGAAATTGAAGGTTTTGATCTCAGTTTTCTTTCATTGTAGTGGCGTGGTGCATCATAAGTTCTTGCCACAGGGTAGTACGGTCAATAAAGAATATTACCTGCAAGTTATGTGCAATTTACGTGAAGCAGTCCGCCAGAAACGCCGAGATTTGTGAAAGAATAAAAATTTTGATTTTGCACCATGATAACGACCCTGCTCACTTATCGTTGCTTGTGCGCGAATTTTTGGCCAAAAACAACACACTAATGAGCTGCAGCCATCGTATTCTCCCGTCCTGGCCTCCTGCGACTTTGTCCTCTTCTCAAAACTAAAGAGGGTCATAAAAAGACGACGCTTCGCCACGATAAAGACGGCATCGAAGAGCTTCGAGGATTGGAAAATCGTTGGCATTAATGTATTATATCCAAGGGGAATTACTTTGAGGGGGAAAAATATTGTAGATATTAATGAATAAATAAATACTTTATGAAAAAGCACAAAATTCGCGATAATTTTGAACAAACCTTGTAGTACATTGTTAAAGGAAATGAAGCGAAATATACAACAAAAACAAAACATACAAAACCTAAACTTTTTGCCTGTCAAGTTTCGCTCTTGACAAATAAGACAATGCTTGTTTTTGTGTGTGTATGTGTGTCAATATAACGCTATCGGTACCTTATTCCATTTTTTTTATTATTTTTTTTTTTTTTAAATGAAACTTCTTTAGCGGCGTTGAGCAAAAATTTAGTGTAAAATTTTGAATGAAAAAATAAAAATAATAACGTTTTTCGGATTCTGTATCTCATGAACCGCACTAGGTAGACACTTCAAATCTTCACAGAATGTGTATTTCTATTGCCATATTCCCAACAAATAATAAAAAAAAGAGGGGAAAGACGGCAAACGTAAACACATTGTTTAACACAACAACAACAATTTTTGGTCTTATTTATTATTAACTGAGTACTCACAAAGAATATTAAATATAAAGTTGTACTCGTATGTGTTTTGAGATGATCTCTTTCTGTCAGTTTTTAAGAAGTTTCATTTCTATCACGTGTATGATGGCACACGTGTAGCAGTTTTATATAAATGTTTGTACTTATATTATTGTAACGATGTCATGTGAGAGAGCGTAAGAGCATGCAAGAACATGCAAACAACCGTTACTCTCGCTCTCTCGCCTGTTCGATCGAGAACGAAGCGCATGTATACACATTGTACAATAGGTTAAGCAAACAAGAAAAGAATTAAATAAAGACATTCGGTGTGCAAACGTAAAGGAAGACAGCGGCGTAAACACGCGCATTTTTTTTTCATAAAGATATTTGTAATGTGGTTTATTGTCCCTTACAAATCCATATTTCGTGCTTATTAAATTTGTTTTCAAAATACATGTCAAGATACGAGTTGTACGCGTCCACCGTGTTTTAGGGACCGACAAACGCTTTACAATATGTATTGCTGAAAGAAACTGTTTTTTATATGCAACTCTTTGTTTGTATTTGTGTCCGCCGTACTCCTTCGTGGGAAACTTTTTGTTTTTTTTTACGAGTATATATTTACAATCAGTTGGAACATAACGTAACCATAAGTAAATGGCACAAGTACAGCAAATGAACATCATAGTGAATAGTGGCAGATTACCTATCCTTCAGGAAACGTGAAAGGAAAGTTCAGGGGGTGACTCCTCTTAAGTCGACGGGTGTTATTAACAGTGACTATCAAACCTGTGACAAGATAGTTAGGGTGTGCTTCAGGTCGTTTTATATTAAGATTACCTTTAGAGCGGGTGAATCTATTTTAGGGGCTTCCTATAACACTGCATTGAATCGATTCTTGAAGCTGGAATATAGGTTGTTACGAGATGAAACTCTTAAAGTTCATTGAGGAATGCAAAGAGTTAGATCATTTAGAAGTTATAGATCCTGCAGACGTTTCTCAGATGCACTACTTCATACCACACCAGTCAGTCTTATTTATTTATTTGAATGACATTGAAAAATAAAGTATCAGCTTAAAACAAAAATAAATGTAATAATTAACACTTAAAAGTAAGACAAAAATATAAACCGACCGACGGACAGACGGACATGGCTAAATCAATTCGTCTCATCGAGCTGATCACAAATATATATACTTTATGTGGTCTGCGATGTCTCCTCCTGTGTGTTACAAACTTATAATACTATTCACTCCCGTGAAGAGTATAAAAACATGAAAATAAATAAATAATGATAATATGAAATACCAGCCTCTGACCCGATGGGGGAAATTTATTTGCAAATAGTAGCGAGCTATGCCCCTACTCACAGCCATATGTGGTGTGAAACATATAAACTAATAAACTACAAATTAGCGACATCCAGTTCATCCAGCCTGCAGTGTGAAGAAGTTCAGGAGAATCAATTTCTCCAACTATGAGCTTATGAAGAAAACTAATCCCAAGAGCTATCCTACGATGCACCAAAGATGGAAGACTGATAAGAAGGAGCCTATCAGAGTAAGATGGCAAACGCGAATTAGGATTCCAGTTTAGGCCACGAAGGGCAAACAGAAGGAATTGTTTCTGTACAGACTCAATTCGAACTTGATTATTTATATATTCCGGTGACCAAATGCAAGAGCAATACTCGAGGAATGGACGCACAAGAGATATATAAAGAGTCTTTGTGGTATAAGGGTCATTAAATTCAATAGACCAACGTTTAATGAAACCAAAAACACTCTTCGCTTTATTTGCGATTGATGATACAATATATGTTCGTTAAAACACAGCTTGGAATCAAACAGGACATTGAGGTCATTAAAAGTAGAGACTCGCTCGAGTTGGACGTTTTCAATCGTGTATGTAAACAAATGAGGTTTACACCGATGATACGTCATGAACTTACATTTGGAGATATTTAGGTATAAGTAATTCGCTAAACATCAAAAATTTAAAGAGTCAAGATCCTCTAAAAGTCTGAGATAGGAGGCACCACCATTAAATGAAAGATGCAATCCAACAAAGAAGATGTTGTGGAAAACCTAAAAGTCAAGTTTATCTACAAGCAGATCATGATTAACAGAATCAACCGCTTTACTGAAATCAGTGTAAATAACATCAGTTTGACGTTTGTCCCTAAAACCAAGATTTACAAAAGATGTAAACTCAAACAAGTTTGTAGTTGAAGATCGCAATTGCATAAAACCGTGTTGACACGGAGAAATCATTGTTTTACAAAAGAGATAAAAGGTTGAAGTGAGCATTTTTTCATACAATTTTGGGATTGCAGAAAGTTTAGCAATACCCCTGTAATTGGATATGTCAGCTTTGTTAACTTTTTGTGTAGGGGAATAATAAAATATTCCTTCCAGATAGGAGGGCAGATGCGCTCTGAAGTGATAAATTGAAAACTTTCAGGAGTGGCTTACAAAGAGACTCAGCACAGTGCTTAAGCAGACAACTAGGTATTTTGTGTGGGGCGGGTGAGTAAGTGGATTTCAGCGATTTTAAATTTGTAAATCCCTAATTACAGGAGAAACAATGATGTTACAATGGGAAATGGGATAAGGATACTGGTTCTGAATATAGGATTCAGAGGAATAAGTGGATTGAAAGAATTTTGCAAACAGATCTGTAATACCCAAATCACTGTGGCCATGTTCATTAACTAGATACAATGATGAGGGAAATAAAGAAGATTTGCGCTTTGAGTTCACAAAGTTATAGAACTGCTTAAGGTCATGTGAAAATTGCAGTCTACAACGTGTGAGATAGTTATTATAACAAGGATTATTTAACGAAAGAAAATTAGCCCGGGCCATACAAAAGTTAGCAAAAGCAATAGAAGAGCCAGAACTCTTAAATTTCTTATAAAGCGTCGACTTAATGTTTTTTAGATTAGAAAGTCTTCTTGTAATCCAAGGTGGTTTATATGACACTTTCGAAACAGCGTTGTAGGGCACATAGGCATCAAATATATTGTATATCATTTCATAAAAAGACAAAAAAGACCAATCTATTCCGAGAAAAACTGCATTTAATTGGCAAAGTTCACTTTGGGAAAACAGAATCGACGCATAGAAGTAGATGTGGAGTTACAGAATTGGATATTTCCAATGTTGGATGGTAAGTATCCTCAGGAATACTTAAAGGTTGGCATCTTGACACAGAAGTTCCATCAGAATCATTACTAAACACAAGATCAAGTGATCTATTGAAATGGTTTATGACAGAGTTCATATGAAACAAGGAAATTTCAGACAGCGTGTCTAAGAAATCATGTTGTGCTGTAAGAACTAGATACTTCGAGATACCAAAAAAGGACCACGAAATGAATGGGAGATTAAAATCGCCTAGCACGATAAAAGATGGTCCCGAAGAATGTTATTGACAAAGTTAATGGCTCTAGCATGACTCATATAAGTTTCCAGATTGGAATTAGGTGGAATATAAGAACACGATATATAAACAGATTCATGAGGCAAAAACAACCTCACGCAAATAAACTCAATATTGGCTGAACAGTTTAGATTAACAAATCCTGATGTTAGGTGAGAGACAACATGATTAGGATATCACATCCGCGTCGAATAGGGCGATCTATCCTATATGTGATGAAATTTGAACAGAAGATTTCATTACTAAGAATACTAGAGTGAAGCCATGTCTCGGAAAACGCTATAACATCTGCTTCAAAGAAGAAGCTATCCCTATACAAATTATTAAGCTTGGACAATAAACCTCTAACATTTTGATATATTATAGAGATATGATGAAGGCAGGAAGCTAGTTTTTTGGAGCCGAGCTTGGAGCCGAAGGTGAACTAGTGAGTACTGCAAGCCTAACAGTACTAGGTCTATTCCTACTCTTATGTTTAAATTCATGAACAACAATATTTGGAAGCCAGAATTTCGGATTACAAACTTCGTCGAATGATTCGAAAGGCACACTAATCTTGAACGACGAAATATACACACTAATCTTCACATTAGTTTTAGAAGCAATATACCTATTAATGTCATCACATAAGAAAGTCTTGATAGGAAAATATGTATCCGAGGGGCCACTACCGACAAGATAGGTGGTGAATCCACATTCAAAGATGGCGATATTGGTTAAGGTTCTAAGGTTGCCGCAGGTAATATTGATGAAGAAGAGGCCTGGTTGGATTCGTCGGGTAAACGTACAATTGAGGTAGGGGGTATACCACCATTGACGGCACCATTTTCTCGAATTATCAGGTCTTGACCGCTTAGAGGCATTGATGGCAATATTCCCGTTTTTGTCCACAATGATGAAGGTGGAGAAGAAACGGGTCTAGATCGTTTGAAGGAAGATACTGCAGATAAGGGTGGATTTACCTGTATTACAGGCAGCACAGGAGTTGAGGTAGGATCGGCAAGAGGGGCAATTGTGGTAGGAATATAAGGAGTGGTGGAAGGTAGTCGGGGGAAGCATGGTTGCCCATAGGAGATGGTGACAATAAGAGAAGGGGAGGAGTTGAATCGAACTGATATTTAGTGAGTAAATCAGTGCCCGAATCAAAACCAAACGAAAGTTGCTTTGCAGCACTATTCAACTTGATAAAATTGTCACGTATACTACGATACATTGAAGAAAAATCAATAAATTTCCAATCTTTTTTCGATCTTTTTCCAAAGCACTTACACAAATTTCAATAGTGATTGTAATAGTCCATATCCATATCATATTCATCAATTTAATCAATTTAATATGCCAGTTACTGATTGTGATACAGTATTACAATATTTAAAATCTTCTAAATTAACGTTTTTACCGGGACCAGATGATGTACCTAGTTGTATTCTAAAGCGATGTGCTGATGCTTTGCTTAGACCAATCTGCAAATTGTTTGACTTATCTCTAATATTTGGAAGCAGTCCTATATTATCCCCCTCCACAAAAAAGGCAGCAGAGCTAATGTATCAAATTACCGAGGAATAGCTAAGCTTTGCGCTATTCCGAAATTGTTTGAACATCCTATGTAATCAGTTAGTTAACTGATTACATCCTATCCAACTTCCAGAACCCAAAGAGTTATTTTTAAAACAGCTATATCTAAGACTATTTGTGTAACTTCTGGTGTCCCTCAGGGTAGCCACCTTGGCCCATTATTATTTAATATTTTTATAAACGATTTGCCATCTGCCATAAAGCATTCTAACGTCTTAATGTACGCTGATGATGTTAAGTTATGCTTATCTATTTTATCTCCCGGTCCAACAAATGTTTCTTCAAGAAGATCTTGATTCCTTATCTCAGTGGTGCTTTAAAAATTATATTTCGCTTAATTGTGACAAATGTAAAATAATGTCCTTTTACCGCAAAAATTTAATTGTAAAAAGCTACCACATTAATGATCACACTCTAGAACGTGTCACACAATTCAGTGACCTGGGTGTGTTAATGGATCCAAAGCTGCATTTTGGGTCGCATATTTCTTGTATCACATGTAAAGCTAGGGGTGTTTTAGGATACATTAAACGTTGGTCTAAAGAGTTTAATGATCCTTACACCACCAAATTATTATTCACTTCATTGGTTAGACCAATACTTGAATATGCTTCATGTGTATGGGATCCACAGTTTAAAAAGTATAGTGATAGTATTGAGTCTGTTCAAAAGCAATTCATGCTTTTTGCACTGCGTCACTTACACTGGGATCCCAATGTAAACCTCTTAACTCTCCTTAACACATAGTATTATTTTAACTATTTTAACTTTATTTAAATTTATCTTTATAGTGCTTTATGATTAGTATAAATGGCTGATGACATTAGGTCTGTAGCCTTATAGTAGTCAATTAATTTCTTTTGCATGTTACTAACCTCCAGTAGTTCAGTACCGAAGTGACTTGTGGTCGATACCCAGTCTTGTTCGGTTTTTAATGGATCCCAGATCGCGCGGGCTCTGGGGGGAAAGTGGCGTGGGATAGAAAGTAGTAAAAAAAAAAAAAAAAAAGTATTTTTATTTTTACATGAAGGATTACAGCAAATCATATTCACGAAAAAAATAATAAAAAAAAATAAATAAAATTAAAAAAAAAATTCTATGAAAAATTAATTTTATGAAAAAATGCAGATACTAATAATAACACTGTAAGTGATAGCGCACCAAAATCGAAAAAACACAAAGCAAAAACAAATGCTACAGATAGAAACACAAAACGGTACTGAATCACTGATTAATAACAGTTTGGTTTCGCAACAACAATGCTTACAGATAATAACTTTGAAATGTTATATACAATAACAAAGGTAAAAATTCGAAAATACAATGAAAATACCTCAATTAGGAAATATTAAAACTTATAAAAATTATGCACCACTAACTAACCCGAAAACGCGACTGTGTCATGTCTAGTATTGGAATGGCTTTCGGTCATCTGGAGAAATGGTCTATCATTGTTAAGCAATATCGTAATCCTCTAACCACTGGTAATTCGATCAAAACAATATGCACATGACTGAATCGATTGTCTGGGACGTCAATATGATCTGGGTTTAACCTGTTGTGTCGCTGGATCTTATAGTAGTTTAACAGTGAAGACAATTTCTAGCCCATACTAAGATAGCTTTCATCATTCCAGGCCAAATGCATTTTTCGCGTAACATATAACATGCTATCAACCGTGTACCATGTTGAACGTTGCCTTACGTAGACTTTTTGGCATAAATGGACGTATTACTCCAGTTGAGATATCGCACTAAAACCTGATCCCTTGTTCAAAATCACACACGATACTTTGGAGCTTGAGAGAAGTGCTGTTGTTCTCAATTAGGCGTTGAAGCTCCTCGTCGTCTGTTTGAGCTGCTGCTATCTTCTCTGGCGTTAAAATTGATGGCATGGAGATCTCATTGATGCTTCAGCAACAACATTATCGTCTCCTTTGGTATAAACTATGACGGCTTTGAATTGTGCTATGTATGATAAGTGATGAACCTATCTGTTTGAAGCTTTTTCCAAGTTGGTTTCAAAACATCAGCGGCTTATGATCAGTTTTGATTACAAATTGGCGATCTTCGAGATAGTGTTTGAAAAATTTTAATTCTGAAAAAACTGCAAGAAGCTCCCTGTCGTATGTGCTGTATCGAGTTTGTGCTGGTATGAGCTTCTTGGAGAAGAATCCTATAGGTTTCCATACACCGTTGATAGATTGTTCTAATGACGCGCCGATTGCTGTGTCAGATGCATCCATAGTAAGACGCAGAGGTGCCTCTGGAGCTGGAACAGCCATAACCGTTGCGGCAACCAGTGCACGTTTTCACACTTCTAGAGTTTCTTCTGCTGATGGTGTCTATGGTACTTTGCATTTATAATTTTTTTTTCCAAGATTTCAAAAATTAAGTGGTGCTAAATTTTGCGCTGCTTCTGGTATACATCGTCTGTAGTAGTTTACCATACCTAGTAATCTTCTCAGCTGATGAATCGTTTCCTGTTTCTGATAATCACTTATAACTTGTACTTTGTCCTATGGTGGTTGATAACATTGATCGTTAATGATGAATCTGGGATATTCACATTCGGTTTGACCAAAAGTACATTTATTCATGTTGATTGTTAATTGATGTTGTCGAAGTCACTCGAAAACTATACGCAAATGTTGTTCATGTTGCTCGTGTGAGTCAGGCATTATCAGGACATCGTCTATATAAACAAACACAAAATTGAATCCTCGAAAAACTATGTCTACATACCTTTGAAAAGTTTTGGAGGTGTTGCAAAGTCCAAAAGGTAATCACCAGCTGTCTTTGGAATGTCGTCCTGTGCCATGGGTATTTGATAATATGCTCTGACTAAATGGAGCTTCGACAATACTTTTTTTGTTGTGCAGCATATGAAACAAGTCTTGGAGTTTAGGACAGGAGTGTACGCAGGAACAATTTTCGGGGGGGTTTTAGTGATCAAGTCTCTACCTAGTGCGGTTCATGAGATACAGAATCGAAAAAACGTGACGATTTTTATTTTTTCACTCAATATTTTACTCAACATTTTTGCCCTGCGCCTTGCGTACGCCCCTGGTTGAGGAGTTCTATACTGCTCTGGTATCGTTATTGCGTTTAATTTCCGAAAGTCTAGAACGTGCTGTTGTAGGTTTTTCACCAGCTAAATCTCTACAACGTTCAACTACCGGTGGACCAGTTGTCACAATGTAGTGAGCCAAAGTTGTTGGTTCACGTGTGCATTGGTGGTTTCATTAATACGATGAACTCTTGCAGAAGTTTTGCCTATCCCTGTCTATTGTTAACCATGGAAATGTTGAACGTTGATATTGATTGCAGTGCTCCTACCGTTGTCAACAATGTGGATGGGTCGCGTAAGCATCGATGCTTTAAATCAATAAATAGACCATATTGCGCCAAAAAATCTGTACCTATTATGGCACCCTTGATCGGCCATTTGAATTTTCGCCATAAACCGAATGTGAGCTCTATAATTTTGCTGCCGTACGTTTCAATAGAGTTGCCATAAGCAGCGAAAAGAATTATTTCGTTTGTCGTATCCCCGTTGACATTTTTTACTAAAGTGCGAGGTAGGACACAAACCACCGATCTAGAATCAATGAGGAATCTAAAATATATAGACGGAGCTCTTGCGGGTTACTGTTATTGTCATTGTCCGTCTGTGCCAATGACAGCATAGTTGCCACCTGCGTACTTTGATAATTAGAAGAAGTTTCCAAAATTGAGCGAAACTGTGCAGCTTTGCCAGTTCACCGAGATTAGCCTCGGACACTTGCAGAATGTCGTTGTTGGAAATTGTCTCATGAACATTGAGCGAAGAAGTTCGACGTTGTTTTGTGCTAACGATTGATTTTTCATAGCAGTTGAGAGCTTTTCATGTTACCCAGTTCGAGGTTATTCAGCAATTCATTAAGTTTGCTTTGGGTAGACCTGCCAAGAATCCCAATAACGCTCTTCTTCACAGACTCATATTTATTTCCTTCTTGTAATCACTATGCTATCGACAATTTCTGACAATGTATCATTATGATCACTCAAATTTTCCTTTTCTTTTTCGAAAATTTCCGCGAGAAATTAAAAAATCGAAAGATTATCCATTTTACAGAGCGATAACAGTGCACACAAATATTTAACATTTTTGTGCGATATTCGAAAGACGTGCTCGACAGACCATTTTTGCCGAATGATATTTTTTTCAAAAGCTATGATGGTAAGAGTTGTTGCTTTTCCAGCGACGATCACACAGTGGTTTCGCTTCAAAAAACAGCTGTTTTTTGTTTTTGTTATAAATTCTATCTTATCTGAAGTTATTAAAAGAAAAAAGTACCAAGAACTGTACTTTATTGTTTTCCTCATTATACTGGATTTAAAGGATTTAACATTTTAGCGGTTTTAAGGCATAAATTTGCATTTTACCCAAATCTCTTTTCCATTAAAGCAAAATAAACGAAATAAGCAAAACCAACCAATGCTGAATATATACATATATATATTTTTGAAGATTCCAATTCGTCTTTAATTAATTAATTGATATGTCAGGTTAGGTTAACGTGGCAGCCCTCCGACAAGAGGCTCACTTAGGCACAAAAACATATGGTACCATTATGGTACCCTTAATTCGGTGCGGAGAACCACTTGGATTCAGAAATGAACCTAGCTTTGTCCTTAATTGGTAGGAGTGATAGTTCGGTTAAGCTGGAGAGGAATATAGATCCTAAGTGGTTCTGTCTTCTTCTGGCAAGGGATGAACACAGGCACATCAGGTGAAGCACCGTCTCCTCTTTTCTTCTGAGCCGCAGCTACGGCAAAAGTCGGTATGGGAAGACCAAGTCTTCCAGCATGTTTCCCTATGATGCAATGACCCGTTAGTACGTTTATGGTCTTGCTAATTGAGGTTCTACCGAGATTGAGCAGCTGGCCGATTCGCTTCCTGTTCATGTAAGACCAGGTTTGCCTAGCAAGTATCTTCTTCTACCCAGAGAGCTTCAACTTGGTAGAAATTCCTAATAATGTGTTTCACTGTAGCTAGCGGAATTCCAGCAGGAGACGTTACATTCGCACGGGACGTCCCTTCTTTTGCTAGATCGTCAGCTTCACAGTTGCCCACAATGTCTCTATGTCCGGGCACCCAACATAGTTGTATGGGTGCCCGGCAGGCTAGAGTGTCTAGGGAGGAACGGCAGTCCGCAACCAGCTTGGATACTACATATACACCCGAGAGGGACTTTATTGCCGCTTGGCTGTCTGTATATATATTAATGTGGGACCCCGGAGCATCGTTATCCAGAAGCCACCGGGAGGCCGTTAGTATGGCCATTACTTCTGCTTGAAAGACGCTGCAATGGTCAGACAAGCGAAAGCTGAGCCTTAAGTCTGGGTTGTTTGAGAAGATGCCGCAGCCGACTTTCTTCTCCAGTTTGGAGCCATCTGTGTAAATGTCGATGGAATTAGGTTTTAGAACTTTACCTTCCAGTCAATCCTCTCTACTGGGAATTTGGATGTAGAATTTCTGGTTAAAGTAAGGTGTGGGGCATACATAGTCGACTGCCCCAGGGGCAGGTGGACCACGTCCCAGAATGCTTGCATGGCCCTGTATGTGGCTAGTCCAGCGAGCTATGGTATTAAGTCTAATGGCAGAACATTTGGCATAATGCTCAGCCAGAAGACTAGTTGGAATCCAGTTGAGGAATGCAAACAGCGCTTTGGTGGAAGTGGTCCAAGGGTCCTTGTTATCATAATGGCTGCCGTTCTCCTGACTTTGTCAAGAGGTTTCTGGTTGACTGCCTTGAGACAGGCCCCGATTTGCAACAAAGAGATCGTGGGCTAAAATAAAATCAAGAAGTGACTCACCTCTTTCGTTGGTGTCCGTGCTGCCCCCCACTTCGTGATGAGCGTTGGCATCCACACCGATGACGGATGGGATCCGCTTATTGTTGGCTTCTGAAACCAGAAGCTCTGACTATGTCGTGGGGAGCGGATAGAGTGCATGATCGTGCGCCGTATAGCAAGATGCTATCCAAGTTGAAGTGCCGTCCACTTCTGCGATGACGGCAACGTTATCTTTGTCCAGATACCTGTGGAGTACAATACCATTAATTGATTTCTTGACAATAACGCAAGCCGTAGGTCTACCTGAGCCTTCACAGTAGATCAGGCGATAGTCCTGATGGTTAAGTCCACATACCCTGTCATTATTGACCCAGGGTTCCTGGATTAGGAAGAGCTCCTCGTGCCCTTGGGAGAGACGCAGGAGCAGTGCTGCCGAGGTGGTGGTGGAGTGGTGAAGGTTAATTTGGGTTACCTTCACCATCTTTGGGGATAGGAATTATTGTGCTATCGGGGTCTTCCTCTTCGGACAGAGGAGACTCCGACGCACTTATGTCCATTTGGCCAAAGAAATCATTGACGAGCTCAGAGGTGGATAAAACACTAGCTGAGTCGTCAGATTCCGTGTTGCCCGACTTGTTAGGAGGTACCAGGTCGGCCGCAGCATTAGCTTGAGGCTCGACTATTTGGACCTTTGGTTTGGTACGCAGCTCGTCGCTTTTGTACACTTTAAGGGTGATCGACCCGAAACCGTAGTTGATCTCCCCTTTAGATGTGGTGATTGGTGCGAGGGACTTCTTGTTAATCACGATGAGCGCCTTGCGGAGCCAACCCTTAGGTTCAACAAACTTTGTAACCTTCCAATCATGAGTGGGCAGGTCGCTGTTGCTCATTCTCAACAATTCGAGGATGTCCTTTGGCGAGGAGGGCTCAGCAGGAATCCAAGTTCTGGAGCGTGGTCGGTTAGGGATTTGTTCCTTGGTGACAACCGAGAGTTTGGCTTCTGGCAATAGCTCTCCTAACCTGCCCATGGCTTGCCTATAGAGATCCGCTGAGCGTTGATCTGAGCAGGCCACTAACTTAACATGCCCCTGGTACCAGCCGGCATCTCGACATTTGGGTGAGGGACCTGGATCGGAGACCATGATCTCTTTATGAACCTTGAGGAGCGTAGCTTCAACCAGTCCCCAGTTTGCTGGGGAAATAGTACCATCTGCATTACTCCCGCCAATCACTGCCCAGATGAGGCTGTCCTTGGCCACCTCGTTGAAGCGTCTGGTGGGACGAGGTGCCATAATTCTGGGTTTCTTGGCATCCGGTGGTACCGATTGTGTGAGCTGTTCCGTCGACCTTTGTCGTTTCTGAGTAGCAAGTGAGGGGGTAGGGCGAGTCTCCACATTTTTTTGGGCCTACGCGAGAGCTGCCGTATCCTGCTCGGAGAGCTTGGTAGGGTCGACAGCTTGAAGTCTGCTTATGATTTTGAGTGCAGATCTTCTGGTCCTATATGCCCTGGTGGACGCGCTAATGTGCGGACGGACATCAGAGGCAGCCGGAAGGTTTGAGCCCGGATCTTTAGATTTGCTTTGGGAAATGTCTTTAGAGCGGGTGGAGAGAGGGGTAGCTTTCACAGTCCCTGTAGATGAGAATGGGCCCACTAGTTGTGTTGCACTTACCTTAGAGGTGTGTGAGGTGATTGGAGACGAGCTTGGCTTCGTGCCAAAGCTCGCATGCACCTGAGGTTTGGAGGTGGATCCACCGAATAATTTTGGTGTAGCGCCACTGGTCGGCTTTTGCCGTACCAGGCGAGAAGGTTCCCCTTTCGGGTGGGCCTTCTCATTTTTTAGAGAGGATTGAGAAAAATTCATACTGTTCCAACTCAAAGCCGCTATCCCGACCCGTAAGTGTAGTCACCGGAAAAGGTCCCATGGTTATCTGTGCAAAAGCAGGGAGGCCATGCTAGGGTTGGCATACGCCTTCATGGGGTCATATACTCAGAGCAGGACCAGTGCTAACTGGGAGTGATACTCAACCAGACCTACACGGCCAACTAAATGGCGACGGAATCGGGAACGTACTCTGAGACCCGCCACGGTTTTAACGGAACGGAGACAGGTTGTGGCTTTAAACCAGAGCCGTTCGCATAAGGTTTCACCCCGGTGTTAATAGGTGTGGAGTCCACACCCTACCAGCATAGGGGCAATCGGAGTCAGAAAAACAGTGAGGTAGGTGTAGTCCGTGGATAGAAAAAAGGTAACGTGCCGGGAATTGGCGCAGGCGGAAGAATTCACCATAAGAGGAGACACGCAATGCGCCGGGGATAGGGGGGGGGGGACCAACTCTTGGTTACCACTCCTCAAGCTACCTTTCTGACATGGGAAGCCCTATCGGAGAACGAGAGTTCTCCGTCAGCGTAGTTAGTTGAGTCATTGCAGTGCAAGCCTCCACACCGCGTCAAGGTGGTTGTCCTTCGTGGAGGAATTGATATGTTAAAATAAACTGTATTTGATGGTAATACAGATTGTATTGTTTTAATTTTTGTTTTAAAAATGCTTAGAATGTGATAAGTTCAATAAAAAATTGTAATAAAATAATTGCAATGTAATGAAGGGCGGTGTTCTACACGATTTTTGTTTGTTGAAAAGAGAAGGTTTTCCTTTTGGTTTGGTTTTTATAGAGTGAGGGATGTGAATAGGAGTGAGCAGAGTCAAAATATTTGCTTGAGATCTGTGGCTGAGTGTAAATACTACCAAGAGGCTCCAAAGAAAAATCAACGCAACGAAACAAAATACACCCAATATTAATTTAAATAAATGGTTCTTACATAACTTCTCTCCTTTCTAAGATTTTCAATTCTTTCGAATTGACCCTAAAAAATGGAAACATACAAAGAGATGTAAAAAAATTAATTGTTCCCATTATAAGTCTCTAAGATTAAATGCACCGTCCGCAAATTTGTAAGGACGCTATATATTAGAGGAGTAAATTTTTTTTTATTATATTTCGCATGTTTATATTTGAGTATACCCTTTCTGTCGATTTTCTATATAATCCTCCCTACGTTCATTAAGCTTTTCTATCTTTTTCAACTTGTTCTTTATTAAATTATCTCTGATCTTGTTGACGTCCACTTCCCTATCCTGCACACTTTTTGGCGTCGTTCCTATAGTGATGTGACTTCGTTCATTATAACATCTCACCGTTAATTGAATAATTCTCTTAGGTAATTTTTCAGATTGTTCTTGTTTTATTATTGTGAATCTGGTGTGTGCTGGAAACCGCGTTCGTCTCAATTCCAACCCAATTCCATTTCACGGTGTGTTGGAAACCGCTTTTGATGGTTTTGAAATCACCAATTTTGGTTGTTTTAACCAGTATTCAATCAGCAGTTCGTTCGAACATCAATGTTTAAAAAATGAAATCACCGCGTTTTCTATCACACTTAAGTTTTTTTATTTTGGCGAAATTGAAAACGCCCGACATCAACGTCGGTGTTTTCTATCACATACCCATGTTCTTCTTGTATTTCTACTAGTGTATGCATAGTTTTGTCGGGGAAACCAAATTTTGAAAATTTTTCTATGACTGTCAAGAAATTATTTTTCATTATCGTATAGGTTGGTTGATTACCGTGACTGACTTGTATAGTCCACTACAAGCCACAATTGGCACTTAAGTGCCGTTTTTAAACCACTTCTTCGCCGAAAATAATCAGTATTGCTAAACCCATCCCGTAGAGTTTTGGTATTTTAAAAGGTTACCCGGACATGTGACCGAACAGTCCGAGAGGTTATCGATGATATATTTACCCAGGAACTTATTTCTAGTTCTTGCCAGTGCTGAGCATTGACATAGAAAGTGGGTGAGTGATTCTTTTTTCTTCTACTTTTCCATAATTTCTACAGACGCTTCTGAAGGGACTCTCTCCGCGTGAGTCCAAACACATCAGTGACCACGGTGACTACTACGGAGTCCAAGTATACTGTTGTCTATAATTGTTACTGTTTTGATTTCTATAATTATTAGTCGAGGTAAAACTTTGTCGTGTTTTCCCTGAAGGATTGTTATTGCTCTGTCTTGACTGGTTGTTTCGATTATTAAGATTATTATAATATGGTCGTTGGTTGTTGCTATTATTATAATACTGTTGCTGGTTATAATACTGTTATTTTGATTTTGTTGTCTATTATTATGCTGAGATTTGAATTGATTACTAATGTTATTTCCCCTATTAAATTTAGAATTATGCTTATTCTGTGAGTATTTCTGTAGTCTTTTTTAATACAACTGTTTTCAAAATCCATTGAATTTATTTCTGATATTATTTCGTCGATATTATTAAAATTTTTTATGGCATATGTCCTTGGTTAATTTTTGTTATAGTGTCTATCAATAACGCTTCTTTTCCGCATTAATCAACTTGCACTTCGTTTTCATAAAATATCGTAAGCTTATCTGTCTTATTTTTATAATATTGTATTTTTTTCAACCAGTTCCAATACGTTTCTAACTTTTAAATGACAGATCCTGTCATATAACTTTTCCGATCTAATATCCAGTCTGTATTTCCTCCTTAGAACCAATTTTATCTTGTTCCAGTCGTCAAAATCCTTGAAATGAAGCAGGGCAAGCTTAGCTTTTTTCCTTCAATCTTTTCATGGTATATCATAGCTGCAACTGCTTTTTTATTTTCTTCCCCTGTAATTCTTTGTAGATAATACTCTACACATGTTATAAATGATGAAACACTGGTAGCATTGTTGATATTGAATGCTAGAAAAATGTTTCACATCCCTAAGTTGCCTTTCTCTCTCTCTGCAACTGGATTTGCCAACAACTAAGTTTGCTTTCAGCCAATCCCTTCACGGTAAGTTGGTCCTCTTGCATTATTGCAATAAATTAGTCCATTTTCTTTTCTTACTTTGTCGAAAACTTTTTTTTTTTATTTTTTTTTTTCGGATAAAAACAAAAATTATTTTATCCTACAACTGCGCCAGTTAACTTATGTCGAAAATCGAAAATGTTTTGAGATATTGCCCATTTTGTGTAAAGTAATTTCTGTTTGGTTTCATTTCATATTTATAAGATGCTACACAAAAAAAATTAAAAAAAATAAAATACATGCTAAATAAATTTTGTAAAATATTTTTATAAAAGTAGATTTCACAACCTTTCTAACAAGCATACATTTTATTTAGTTTATTTATTCCAATAATTGTTTAAAAGAGTTTGAAAATTGGATTTGTGAAAACATCGTAGGTGTACGAATTTCTAGTGGTCAGGGTAAACTTTATGTAACTATAATTCTATACCATATTTTTAGAAAATGTTGTAGCCAAAATACGTGTATTGAAGCGTTTAATAACAATAGGGTTCAAACTCAATTCACTCAATTTTTGACATAAGCTACTCTGACTTGTTGATACAGATATGTATGTACATACATAGTATCATATATTCATTATACTTTTATGTATGTCAATTTTTATTATGTGGTAAAAAATAAAGGAATAAAATGTTATGTATATAACTTTTGAATACGGATTCGAATGGAATTGCTTATAATTTAACTTCCGTTAAACGGTCACAAACATGCATTATTTATATTAGATTATTCTTGCCGCAAAAAGTGAGTTATCATGTCTCCATTGACAGTCATGGCGCGACCTACCGCATTTTCGAAATAAAAAGGGCCAATCACAGCACCACTCCAAATCCGCACCAAACAGTGACTCGAGCTGGATGCATTGGCTTTTGTACGATGACATGTTGACTTTTAATTCCCCCAATTTTTCCAATTTTGTTTGTCATTATCGACAGGTAGTTCAAAATCGGACCAATAGATAGTCACCCCATAACGTGAAATTTTATCTAAAAAATTTTAAATAATAACAACAGAAACCCCACTTTTATTTTAAGTAATAACCTTTAAATATGCTCAATTGAACAAAACAACAATACAAATTTCGTATATTCATGACCTCTAAACTGGAAAACTACTTTACCAATTGCTCTGAAATTTCGACACAACGTTGTAGTCGATTATGGTCGTGTTATTTATAAATGTACTTACTATTATTAACCTAATATTTATAAAAATAATTTTTTTTGTTATTGCAAAGTTTTACTCTTTTATTCGTTACAAAGATTTGTCACAATTTATTTCTTTGTTCTGCCATCATTAAGCCGTTAGAGTTACTTGATTTCCCTTTTTCTCCACAGTACTCCCCCTCTAGACAAGAGACAGATCTTGGTGATTAGGCTGACGTCTCTTCAAGTACGTTCGTAATGGGACTTCGACCTGCGGTGTGTGGTTGTCAACAGGGCCAGCCTCGTTATTTGCCATAAATGCTGGTTTAAGTCTATTGATTGACAGAGCTGTTTCTTTGTTATTAATACGAACTACGAAGACTCGATTTGTTGGCTTGGATGTAACTTGGTACGGTCCCAATAAGGTGGTTTCAATGCGCCTGTCCGCACGAAAACATGAGAGCAATATAATAAATAGTTTCGGCTTGATGTGATGCGACGTTGGAGTTGGCCTTACCGCCTGCATGCTTTTCTGAAATTGATTAACAAACTCATATGGGTTCGAGGCTGCATCCAGGTCATAGTTGGGAAGGCGAAGCGTACATCCGTATAGCATTTCCTCTGCTGATGACATGACGTCCTCTTCATAATACAAGCAAATACCAAGCATGACCGTTGGAAGTGTGTCAGGATGACACATTAACGCAGCTTTCATAGATCTATGCCAACACTCGACCATACCGTTTGACTAAGTGTGGTATGGTGTTGTGTGAATGTGATCGCTGCCTAACATATTAGCAAGTGATTTGAATAGTGTGAACTCAAATTGGGATCCTTGATCGGGGGTGATCGTTGATGGGCAGTCGAATCAGGAAATCCATCGTGCCTCACTCTGCCATTATGTTCTGAAGAGGTACCGCCTCCGGCGGGAAAATCGGTCAATCACTGTGAGACAGTATCTGTACATCACGATTTCTATATGTACAATATATGGTCAAACCTGCTATCTGGAACTGTGATTTTGTTTGGAATCACCGCGCTGTGTCTGTGGATCTTCGCTCGTTGGCACGGTAAGCAATTCCTTGACTATTCCTAAATGTCTTTTCGCATTGACGGCAAATTCGTGAAATTTGCTTAAGCGTAGCTCTGCCACCCGGATGGGACAGTCCGTGCACGCTTGCAAATATATTGAATTGGGGAAAGTACGGCCAACGTCGCAATACAACAGTGCTTGCTTGTCAACTTTTTTTAGCTGTAACTGTAGAGGCGTGGTTCCGCTTACAATGTCTTGTACTTCATTGTCTTTTGTTTGGGCCGTCTCAACGCTTGTTGTCTCCATAGTGGGATATAAACCCTAATTGGCGTTCTAAAGCTTTTTCGCGTGTTTGGGCAAACGCGTATATCAGCAGCTTGTAGTCTGTTTTGATGTCAAAGATATGAATGCCTGAGAAGTGCTAGATGTCCACTCTACAGGCCGTTTGTCATTCTTCCTCATGTTGCGCATCAAGTCGTTGAACGGTGCTTGTAGCTCGGATGCGTGAGGTGCGCAACGGCGCTAGTAATTTAATATTCCTAGGAAACGACCTAACTCCGAAATTGTCTGTGGTTGAGCGTACTCTGTTATTGCTTTTACTCGATGTTCAGGATGTTTAATGCCATTGCTGTTGACTGTATAACTCAGGAATATGACTTCAGAGATGACAAATATACATACGCTTTTGTTACTACTGAGGCCATGAGTTTGCAATCTGTATAGGACATCCTAAACATGTTGTTTATGTGCTGCAGTTGAATTTGACATAATAAGGATGGCAGAACCCAAAGCCGACTTCTCGAAAAAGCTGGTCCATGAAACGCTGCAATGTATTTGTCGCATTTCTAAGTCCGAATGGCATTTTTTAAAATCCAATTAGCCCAAATGGTGTGCATCGCCAGCAAGTTGGTCTTTCGTCAAAGAATACAGAAAATAGCGCTGCATATGCGGTTGAATTCAAATGTCGGGGTCAACACTTTAGCTATTGCCAATATTCAGTTTAATTCACTGCAAAGTTTTATTCTTTCATGTAGTACAAAGGTTTGTCGCAATTTATTTCTTTTATACAGCCATCAAGCCGCGTATTACAGTTACTTCTTTTCCCTTTTTCTCGATAGCGTTACCATTGCCGGCAGATTGTGTCCTGGCCTGCCATAATTTTTTTTGGCGAAATGCCCTTTATTTTTTTTTATGTAAATATGTTTACAATTATTACACCGACGATGATCTTTTATTTGATTCGTGTCTCGCTGACTGTCACCAAAGACCCAAATGCGGGTAGAGTACTAACTCGACGTGGAGTTGCGTTATACAACCGGCTGCTGTGACCCATCAGCTGAGGTTTTAGATAGGCCTCAACTCCAGACCAAGGAGTGAATCATATGACCAAAATAAGTATGATTCAAATTTTGGTACCTGCGGATATATATCCAAGGGGACGCTGATTGACGTTCATCAATCCATGTGCTAGGCACCGTGATATTAAGTCTTCACGACAGGTGTTCACGTTAAACAAATCGACATTTTCTGTCACCAAAGACCATTAACTTATATAGACTAGACAGTTCGAACTTGAACTTTGCCGTTCTCATTTTTCTCTTTCGAATAGCTTGTACGTGTTTCCAACAACAAGATCGCATGAAATTGTTGTTGACATGGTCAGGCACTCAACAAATTTTGTTAGCGATTGTTGTTGGTTTGCTGACTTGCTCAGCAATATTAAAAGCGAAACAGCGAAATATTGAGAGCTAAGCCACAATTTTGAGAGTGAAACAGCAATTTTGAGAGCGAAAAACAAAATTTGAGAGCGAAGCACAATTTCGAAGTTCGAATTGTCAAGTCTAATGTATACATCATGATACACGAAAACAAGGTAGCGACATTGCGACCTGAAGAAGCGCGTAAGTATATTCTTGTGAGAGAATCACATAACTGTAAACAACTGTCGCTACCTTGTTTCCTTGTATCATACATATATATTAGACAGCTGCGTGGCTTCGCTCACAACTGAAGTCCAATAGAATGAATTCGAATTGAATTGAATGAGAGCGAAACATCAAATGAATGAATGTGAATGCGGCTGTGTTTTGAGTTCGAAGTCCGTCTGCATTCTGTGAAATGAGTTAGAATGACATAGCGTGCAAAACGAAATAAATACATCGGCAAAGCCGAGACAGCCGAGACATTCGAATTAATTCGAATCATTCATTCATTCGTTTGTCGTGCAAGATAATGAGCGCAGCAAAAGACGCCGACGAGTCTGTAAGTGGTTATGTGTTCTAAACAAAATTTTCCATTGCTTTTTGTTGTTTTCTTTCTTCTTTTTTGTTACGCACAGCAAAACAAAAACAACCCTCATCTTTTGCTAAAAAGGGAATGCATTCGAATTAATTCGAAACCACCTCTCATTCGAACTCATTCAATTCGTTTCTCTTTGTGAGTGCACAAATTCACTCGAATTCATTCGGCGTCGCATTCTATTTCACTCAATTCATGTTGAACGTTGTTAATTCGAACGTCGTTTTTTTGCCTTCATGTAGACCTCTAGTATATATCATGGTGTAAGAAATAGAGGTGATGCCAATTTGGCATGTTTTGCTCTCAAAATTGCTCACTCTCAATTTTGAGCAAATAAGTATTATCAGTGTATTAAAACGCTGAAAACGCGCATTTAGTGTTGAACATAACGTGAAAATACATTGAAAATGTAAAAATTGAATTTTTTTTATTTATTATTTTATTCAATTTATTGTACGAGTACGTCCTACTTTGGTTATTCGCGTGAAAATGCATTGAAAATGTAAAAATTAATGTTATAAAGTCAATTGTTTGCGCTTCCAAAATAATATTATTAAAATAGAATAGCGACTACTATTTATTTTAAAATATCATAAGCTTAAACAAATGTACCTATTATTAGTATCACGCGATAAAAATGCATGTAGCTACGCTACAATAACATTTCCAAGGTTATGTGGAAGAGAGTCACCACTTGAGTCTTTTACACAGCAGAGTTATAGGTATCTTGGTGTGGGGAGCGATCCCTCATTATAGATTACAAAGGTATATGAGCTTCAATTTTTGTCGACAACTATGAATATAAAGGCATACTACGTTGGCATACTAAAATGTTCTTATCCATTCTTTGAAGAACGTTTAAGATCTTTAGCGTGAACATGTTAACATGACAATGCGCCAATTCACTTCCCGGATCGTTTATCGAAGCCCACATACTAATCAGACCCAAACATTATCGAAATTGTTTGAGGATGGTAGGCCAGAAAAGTTTATGGGTCTGGACAACAATATTTAAACATATCAGCATATTTCATTTGCGCCCTTAAGCTAACTGAAAGCACGATTCCAATGACTTATTATGTCGTTTGTTAAAAGGTGTGGTAATCAAGTGTCTAAAAATTGTATGTAATTTTTTAGTTGGCTCTCAAACGCCTCAGGATTAGAAAATAATACATTTAAAAAAAAAATATGAAGGGCTGAGCTATTCAAGTGGCATGTTTATATAATAAAACTTCTTGAATGATAGAATATTAAAATACCAACAATAACTTACGACATGAAAGAAATCTTTAATCGTTGTCCAATATTCATCTTCTACAATGTATGTTGTAACTATGCTGTATGTATGAATGTATTGAAATCGTAAGAGATCAATGAATAACATTACATTTATTTATTTACTTCAAATCCTATTGTAATTATTATTAGAATTACATTACTATTACTAGAGTACCTTATAACGGCCCTTGTTGAAAACATGATGCGCTGAACTAAGCTTCAACAATTCCTCTTTGATGAGACGCGTTATCTCTCGCTTGGCTTTCTGTACAGCAAGTTCGCTACAGCTTTCTATGGCCAAATATAATTTACGCTCACCTTCGGGGGCAACCTTGCCAGATGGTACATATGTACCTCGCACCGTTAAACCAGCCTCCGAATATTCAGAAATCTGTGCGAGGGCCTCCTTTGAGGTAACTTTCCACCGTGCTTGTTGTGGAAAATCATTAATTTCCAGTTCTTCTTCATATTTTGTAAATGAATTGCCTGTAGTACCCAGTAAACTACCAATACCATCCTCATCGTCCTTTGGTTGATAGTTTAGTTTGTTGTTTAGTTTAGCAGCAAGCTGTTCCACAACAGTTCGAGCCGTTAACATTGGTTGCCCAGATGCTGTATGTTGACCCTTTAAGATTGCTTCGGCTGATACTTGTGTGCTAACCTTCTGATCAAGATTCTTTGTGCTGCTGATTTTCGATGCCAAGCGTTTGGCAAGTTCAAGCTTATCTGAACCAATGGGTACAGTAGATGTTGTCGACGGGTTTGCTAATACGGCAGCAGCCGTAGAACCGGGCACAATTACAGGATTAGTAGCTGAAGCATTGGCTAATGTTGCTGCCGATGCTGAAACTGTACCAGTCACGGTTGAAATTGTTGTTGATACCGAGGTATCTTTAACAGTACGTTTTGCCGCAAAGATTTGTTCAATTTGTTGATCAATATCATTCTCAATATCTTCTTCATCATCAGAATCAACCAGTCCAAGTGCAGCTTTTTGTAATTTCTTATTCTCTTTAACAGCATTTGCCTCTTGTTCATCGAATTTGAAACCTTTACCACTAAAACCACCACCAGTGTGAACAGTTTTACCTTCCGCCTCCTGGGCTGCCTTATAGTCATTCCATAATTTTATAAGATCTGCTGGCACTGGTGTACCAGAAAGTTCAAAAGCCCTTACAATATCGCCAGCATAACGTGATTGTTCTGGTGTAATAAATGTGAAGGCACAACCCTTTTTACCAGCACGGCCAGTACGTCCACATCTGCAACATCATTATAACATTACATTTTCATTTAAATTGATTGAGAATAAATTGATGAAAATATTCGAGAAACTTACCTGTGTACATAATCTTCATAATGATTGGGAACATCATAATTGACTACTAATATCAGATCTTTAACATCAAGACCTCGTGCAGCCACTGAGGTTGCTATCAGCAGACGCACTTTTCCTGATTTAAAGTCAAGTATGGTTGAATCACGATCGAATTGATCAATGCCACCATGTAGACTCATGCATGGGTAAGAGGCTTTCATTAGGTCTTTCAGCAAAATATCAGCATTCTCTTGCTTGTCAACAAACACAATGATGCTGCCATGTTCTTGGTAAACACCAAGCAACTCAAGCAGCTTAAAGAATTTGACCTCATCTGCTAATATGACAACATTCTGTTCAACATCCTTGCAAACAACTGACCGACCACCAACAATCACTTCAACTGGCTTCTTTAGTATCCGACGAGCAAGTGCTTCCATTTGTCGGGGAAATGTTGCACTAAACATTACAGTCTGACGGTCCGGACGAACATTGTCAATGATACGCATCACTTGAGGCTCGAAGCCCATGTCAAACATGCGATCAGCTTCATCTAATACAATATATGTAACACGTCTCAAATTAGTGACCCGACCAGAGTTCGCAGCTAACATATCGATCATGCGACCGGGTGTGCAGACAATAATTTCAGTTCCACGTTTCAGTTCTGCTATCTGTTCAGAGATCCCTGTGCCACCATAGACAGACACGGGACGTAAGCCTAGAGATTTGCTAAATCTTCGAATATCCTTTCCAATTTGCATACAAAGTTCACGTGTGGGCGCCATTATGATCGCTATTGGACCATCACCTTCCTCAAGTGCTGCTTGATCCAGTATGTGCCTAAACATTGGTAAAATAAATGCAAGCGTCTTGCCACTTCCTGTTTTTGCAATACCTATTAAATCACGACCGGACATAATGGCCGGGATTGCCTGACACTGTATGGGTGTTGGTTTCTCAAAGTTCAGTTTACGTAAAACATCCATTTCCTTTTTACTAACACCACACTGAGCCCAAGTCTACAACAATCGAGTAATCGATTAGTCAATAAATTAATGTTTAGAGCGTCAGATATATGTGAATAGAATTAAAGAAAAATTATTGATCATACTTATTAAAATGAAAACTGAATAAAACCGCACCTTAATTGGCTTTGGACAACCCTTGCCCTTAACTTGTATACCCTCGAGGTCAGCACGATATTTGTCTACCTCTTGTGCCGACATACGTGACAATTCTGGTACTTCAACATAAAAGTTTTTACGAAATGGAGCATAGGTGACAGAAGTATGATCAATTTTGGCTAATTCCTTACGATGTTTCATTGCCAAGTTGGCTGCGGTATCTTTAATATCTTCTAGCTCATCTTCACTTGAATATTCCAAACTATCGACATTTTGTTCAATAAGTTCACCTTTGTTTATATTCGAAGTAGATTTTTTGGCAATACCCGTCAATATAACTACACCACTTTGCTTCTTGGGATGCGAAACAATATGATTAACTTTTCGCATTTCTTTATCCACTTCCTGCATATAAGCATCAAGTGGATCGATTTCATCATCTTCATTTTCGTTGACTATAACTGCAGCTGTCATAGGTTTCTCAGTATGTTTTATTTTTAAATCGGGATTCAAAGGAAGAGTGGGTGGTATTGGCTGCAATAAAACTTTGCCGGCTTTAAACTGTGCTTTACCATCAACTTTTGATTTACTTGCTTCACCTTTACCACTTATATTCAAAAATGAATCAGAAAATTTTGATACGTCATGTAAATGTGATGGTGAAGATGTACGATCAGATCCCATAGACTTGGACGTTGGTATTGGTTCAACTTTCAATTCAACTTTTATAACTTTTTTTGTTGGTGAAAATTTTTTGACTTCTTCATCATCGAAACGCTTTGAAATACTATGGAATTTTGAAGGCGGTGAGTCGGGCTCTTTACGTAAATCAATTGTTTCACCATTATTATCCTCTTCTTCAGACTCATCTTCCAAACTCCATTTTTTTGACGAATTAACATGTGCCGATATCACTGGTTTAGTGTCACGTTTGCCTGATTCCATTTCTTTTAATTTACGTTCAGCACGCCAACGCTCAATACGTTCTCGTCGCTTTATCATTTCTTGCTCAAGACGTCGTTGCTGCTCTTCTTTGTCAAGTTCTTCTTCCTCTTCTTTCTCACAATCTGATGATGACGAAGAACTGGGATCGTCTTCTATAATAACCGGTGGGGTTGTTGCTAGTTTACGTCGCGTTTCCATTATACGATCTCGCACCCGTTCCTTTTCCCGTTCGCGTTCTCGTTCCTTTTCTCTTTCACGATCACGTTCACGCTCGCGTTCCAATTGACGCCTGACGAAAATAAAATACAACGGAATATGTAATAAGAACAAAACGCTTGAAAATATATTTTTATAATACTCACTTTTCTTTCTCTCTGTCTAATCTTTCATAATCTTTTGAGCGCGAACGTTTTCGTCGCTTTTCACTGTTTCGCTTACGGTCTAAATCCTTAGAGTCTCTGGAACTGCATCCACTAATATTACTACCTCCAGTATTTCGTGTACGTTTGCGATCATCACGTAAACGACTGTTGCTACTACTACTACCATTGCGTGTTGGTCTACTGTCGGTTTGATATGAACGTGAAGCAGAACGACTGCGCTCCCGACGTTTATCACGTTCCCAGTCACGTTCGCGATCACGTCTAAAATAAAACATTTCACTATTATCACATGGCTTCCAAAAATAAATAACATTACTTACCCTGACATCTTAGACATGTTATTTTAAATTAGTTACAAACTTGGGTTAAGCCGCGACAAGATTGATACTTTTGCTTCAAGTGGCAGCTAATCACTTTAGCATTTATATAAATTGTTTTCTTATTATCTTCCAAGATTAATGTGAGATTGTTATTGTATAAATTGTATTACATATTCAACTAGATTATCAAAATTATAAAAGCACCAGACGTTTGTGCATAAAACAAATGAGTGTTGGTCAATGTAAGCTAATGTTTTTTTTTCAAACTACCTGCCTAGGTAGGCTCTACATTAATGGATTAGTGTTAAACAGAAACATATAGTGTATCCACAATGAGTAAAATGTTTGTGTTCTGATTTGGTGGCCACAGTGAGTTCTGAAAGACTTGAAAAGCTGTTTTTTGTTCTGGTTTTACATGCAAAATAAAAGCTTGTCGAATTGTGAAATTTTGTAAAAAATACATGATAAAGAACAAGAAAACGAAGTGTTTGCAAATAATTCTTGCAGCTAGCTTTTTATTACTGCTACGTATTTTATTAAAATTTTGAAAAAAAAATGTACCATTTGAAATTTTTTTAATAGCCACACACACTGGGGCGTGATTCAAATCAATAGTGATGCGGTGCTGATCCGGATCAAAATTGACAACAAGCACAAGTTAAAGTGACGTCATTCAGGGGTTGTTGTTGATCAGAATTGAAGATGGTCAGTCGCCTTAGTGATGAATTTATGTCTTTTTTAGGGTTCCGTACCCATAGGGAACTAACGGGACCCTATTACTAAGCTTACAATGTCCGTCCGTCTCCTGCTCTATCTCATGAACCGTAATAGGTAGAGAGTTGAAATTTTCACAAAGTGTGTAATCACTTGTGTGTAGAACGACAAATACTAAAAATATACATTTTTAGAAGCATTGTTCTTTAATTTAACCTTTTGTTTAACATTTTTTTGTTTTTTTTTTTGTAGCATACTTTGAGCTGTTAATTGTATTATACTTTTAGGCTATTAAATATAAACATAATTTTATATTTTAAGCAAAAAATCTTGTACGATGGTACGGAACCCTCCGTGTGCGAGTTCGATTCACACTTGGCTGATTTTTTTTATTATGTAATTTTCGACTGTCTTTCTCCTTTTTTGTTGCGCTCCAACATAAAACAGCTGATCATTGCACAAAACAATTTGAAGTAAATTTTAAATTGTAACTTTAGTTATGAATTTTGTTAAAATAAGTAGCAGGAATAAGAAAGGAAGCTGCAAGAATTATTTATTTTATGCAATGCGAATTTTTCTTAATCATGTATTTTTCACACAATTTCTATTTTAATTTCTCACAACTAGCACAACGTTCCATTTGTATGTACAACGAAACAAAAAAAAAATAACAGCTGTTCATGATTAAAAATTGATAATCTGAACGACAAGATATATCATTGTGATTCAGTGCAGTATGAAAAGGCTACACAATTTTTTTGTGCATAATCAGACAATGTTCCAATACTACTGCAGAGTGACCAGCATTAAAACTGAGTTCTGGCTGAGTTCAACCAGAACTCAAGTAGAACACTGAGTTCTCAGTACTAAAACAACAACAACAAATTTCATTCATTTTCTCCATGGTGTAAGAAATTATTGTATCATGCATTTCCCTCTCTTTGGGTGATGTGCTAAAGGTAGAACTACATAGCACGCTTTATGACGTTGGCTTCCCACGCTTTTCATTGGCTTTCTACGCTTCCGACGCTTCGAAATAACAAAATTAAATATATATAGTTTTCCAATATTTAATTGAGCTTTTAGTAAACTCCTCTAAATATGCTTTAAGTAATAATTACAAACATATATAACAAAATTACATTTTAGTTGCAAGAATAATAATCATCATACTGGAAAACCGAAGCTAAGCCACAAAGTCAAATATCGATCTACTTTCGACGCTTCTTTACTTGCTCCATACGATTTCAACTTTTTAAAGCCGAAGCTCGCGAAGTCATGAAGCGTGCTACGGAGTTGCACCTTAATAATTGACTGAAACAGAAATATTGTTTTCAACACTATTACACTTTATGCGTAAAAAACTTAACGCTATGTTAAATAGTGCACGTGCTAATTTGAGGTTGGCATACACAAATGGATAAGGATAATATAATTGTGCCGTCAAATATTGAGATTATTGTAGGTACATATGAAGAGTTCCTTCTTGGTTACAAACTACATAAAGTAAGCAAAAAAAAAAAAAAAAATATTAAAATGTTCCACCAGCTAATTGTTTTTCTTCCATATGTTTTGTATTTTGAACTTGGTTTTAAAGGACAAAACACTTAAGCAATCATTTGCCGACAAATCACATTCAGGTGCAGTAAAATGCCTTGCCGTGCAAGGCCATTGGATTGCAAGTGGTGGCACTGATGATCGAGTATTTGTTTATGATATGCGCACACGAAAACAGTCTGAGATCATTTTATCACATTCTGGTACCGTAAACACATTAGCATTTACGCCTCAGGAGACGCATTTATTGAGTGGTGGTGAAGATGGCCGTTTGGTAGCGACTACGACCACGAATTGGACTAGCGATGGTATCTGGGAAAAAGCACATAACGGATTGCCAGTTAAACATGTGTGTTGTCACAACAGTGGAAAATTAGCATTATCGCTTGGCGGCGATTTGGTTCTTAGGACGTGGAATTTAGTCAAAGGTCGGCTTGCGTACAAAACTAACCTTAAATCGCGTGCCTCCCTGGGAAATATGCCGGAATGTCTAGTGTGGTCACAAAACTGTGAATTTTTCTCGTTGTGCGGACCACGAATTATGGAAATATGGTCTATTAAGACAGCCAATGTCGTGCGTAGCCATGAGTTAACGGCAAAGCCAACATGTTTGGTCTGGATCAACGATAGTCTCTGTTTGGTCGGTTTAGAAGACGGCAACATTTTATGGTTTCCATTGAAAGAGTCGAGCAACAAGGTAATAAACAATTATTTAATCGAATTTCTAGTTTACGCTAATGTATTAAATTTGCGTACAGGCTCGTTTCCTAAAGCTGCATACCGCGCGTGTTAAGGCAATTTACCACAAAGATAATATACTTCTGACTGCGTCCAGTGCCGGTGAACTCAAAGTGTGGGAAGTTAGATTAGATACTGAAGAGTTAAAAGAAATTGCAACAACAAACATTGGCTGTAGGCCAACATGCATTGGATTGTTAGATTTAAACCAATTTGGCGAAGACTATATTCTCAATCGCACCTTTATTAAAGGGGAGAAAAATACACCAGGTTTCGATTGTAAAAAAACGATAAGGGAATTGCCTCAAAGTGTTGTTACCATCGAATACGAAACTAGTGTGGTCTCAAACTCAAAACATAAAGACACATCAAGCGATGATGATGACTTAGATGAAAGCTGCCAAGACAATAATGAACGTACGAATGATGAGGATCAAAAGTGTGGCTCAATAGGAAGAAAGTGATAAGATGGAGCAATTAGACAAGTCATCTGAAAATAAAAAGACAAATTATATTAAATGTAATCAAAGTTCAAAAAAAGTCAATACTAAATATCCGGAGAAAATGAGTCTCCTACTGAATCCCAAGAGATGTAATGTAATTAACTTAGGAATTAATGATCTTAATATCAAATTTCATGTGTTTTCTATTGGAAGTAGTGAATAATAATAATGTGTATGTAAAATTTGTTAGTAATGAGGCAGAATTTAATACAAGTACCTAACCACTTTTGTAGAAGCCTAAACAAATCTTCATAAAAAAATACTCATGAACATTACTAGGTTTTGTAGTCTCCCCTTAGGGGGAGGGGGGTTTGGGTGGAACCAAGTGTAACACAGCTTAGATATACAAAATTGCCACAATACTTTCTTAGTAGAGGTTCCAGTCGCAATTCCATTTTCATTCCTGCTACTTATTTAATTACAATTTAAAATTACTTCAAATTGTTTTATGCAATGTTCAGCTGTTTTATGTTTGCCACGAAACGAAAAATGAACTAAAAAAGGCAGGAATTTCCAAACACTGCAGCGGGCCGATCAGTCGACAGTTGTTTCAAAAGTAGTTAATTTTTTTAAACAGTAAAGTACGTTCACAGTGCGAGTTTCGGTGAACCGTTCGCAGTCACCTTTTGCGAGTTCTGTGAACAGCTGCTTTTTGTTTTGGTTGTACATACAAATAGAACGTTGTGGCCAATTGTGATAATTGAAATGGACATTCTGTGAAAAGTACATGATTGAGACCAATCATGCAATTAATTCTTGAAGCTTCCTTTTTCATTCCTACTACTTTATTAATATTTAAAGAAAAAATTACAATATAAAATTTTCTTCAAATTATTAATAAATCATCTGTTTAATGTCGAGAATGACCAAAAAAAAGGCGGACATGACCGAAAACTTGGCAGCACTGCGCAGAATGACCAGCCTTAGTACCGAGTTTTGTGCGAGTTCTGCGAGAACTCGAGTTTAGCTCAGTGTGAATAGCATATTAAAATCAAAATGTAGCTCCTGTCTAAATACACTATTAGGCTGATATCAGAGTGCGCGATACAAGCGATGCGATGAGAAGCGAAAATATTTTGTGCTACGAGTTTTTTTTATCAGAGTGAAAGCTTTAAGCGAAGCGATTTGCAATGCTCGTTTTTATGTTAGCCATTCAATTCATGCAATATGAGAACAGGACAAATAATGAGACACGACGTTCGCGACTTTATATGTACACATAGTAATACAAGTACTGTAATACATAACTTTTCTAATCTTCTTTTTTATTTTAATTAATTTAATATGCTTTATTAATTCCAACAAGAGCCAAAAGCGTAGCACCTATTAGGTTAAGAATAAATACATGTATACACAAAAAGAGTACATTTTAATTTTCGATTAATAATGTAATATTGGCTCATATTAATAACGGTAATACTTATTTGGTGTTTCCAATTCTACTTCGATTTCTTTCCACTTATTTTCTACTAATAGTGACTTTACAGTGGCTCGTATCACAAAACCGAATGTTTTGTGGTTTACAGTGGTATTTTAGTGTCACGAACAGCTGTTGTTTGTTTTGATTATACCTACAAATGGAACGTTGTGGCTAATTGTGATAATTAAAATGGACATTTTGTGAAAAATATATGATTGAGAACAATTTGGAGTGTATGCAAATAATTCTTGCAGCTTCCTTTTTCATTACTGCTACTTATTTTATTAATATTTAAAGAAAAAATTACAATTTAAAATTTTCTTCAAATTGTTTTGTGCAAAAGAATATTATAAAAAATTAAAATAGGTGTTTTTAGGGGTTCTCCGAGTAATTCTGACTATTTATAATTTTTTTTCTGAATTTGGCTTTTTCCCTCAAGTTGGCAAGCCTGATTTTATCTTATGTGTATTCGCAAATGTATTCAATTCATCTATCAATTGATGGCACAATATATTTGAAAATCGATATTTTTTCACAAAACTATTGTCCCACATTGAAAATTGATCACAATGTTTTTAAAACATTTCTTTTTTCGTAATTTTTTTCATCTTCCAAAATTTCCGCGAGCAAACAACAAAACACAAGATTATCCATTTTACAGAGCGATAACAGTGCAAACAAATACAGGGTGGCGCAATAGAACGTGCATTTAAGTATAGGCTAAAAAAATAAATACAAAAGGTATAGTTGAAATAAAAGATAGGATGATTAGGTACTTAAATGTAGTTTATTTTTTAAAAATAACATCATCTAAATGACGGCCCTCTCGAAGATGGCACTCTTCTAAACGCGATCGCAGATTTGTGAAAACTCTTGTCAATAAATGTGGGATGATTGCTGCTATTTATAGACTTTATGTTTGATTCTCGTCGTTCCCATTCAAATGGAAATGATCCGCGTCAGAAAAAAGAATGTTGTCAAAAGTGGAAAATCGACTAAGCATTTCTTCAGCAGATGCCAACCTTGCTCCGAAGTCGGATTCTTTTAATTCCTGTGTTAACTGGAGCTTATAAGGATGCAGTTTAAGATCCAACTTCAAAATTAGATGTAAACTTCGTCGCGAAAAAAGATGACGCAATATGCACGTTCTATTGCGCCACCTTGTATTTAACATTTTTGTGCGATTTTCGAAAGACGTGCTCGACAGACCATCTTTGCCGAATGATGTTTTTTTCAAAAGCTTTGATGGCAAGAGCTTTTCTTGTGAGGGAAAAATGGCTTAACAGTGAGCGAATGATCATGTCAGGCGTTAACAGCATCATTTATTTTTTGTGATGTTTCTGAGAATGACTTTTTAAGGTTCGTTAGATTGAAGATATGCATTTGAAAGTATTTTTTACATTAAATGACACCACCGTGTGCTCTTCCTAATTCCAGCAATCTCTTTCTTTATTAAACTTGTTTTTTGTTTAACTTGTGCCATTCGTGCAATATGGCCAGTTTTAACTCTCCCACGCTGCCAAATTGTCGGCATAAACACGCCTTGCAAGAATGCCCCAGCGGTTTTGCATTGCATTTCAGTCAGGTCAGCAGGCTGGCCAATCCATAACATCAACAGAGCATGCTGCTAAAAATGATCTAGCCTGGCGGTAGGTATGGATTCGTGCGTTATCATGCATGAAAATGTGGGGACGTTCCCAATAATCATTTAAGAAGGAGACTTTGCTCTAACACCTCTACATGGTTGGTTGGTTGGTTTCCGTGGCTGGCTCGTATAGTCCACTACGAGCCACAATTAGCACTAGAGTGCCGTTTTGATACCACTTCCTCGCCAAACGCAAACAATATTACTAAATCCAACCTGTTGAATTTATGTATTTGAGTAAATCACCCGGACATATGACTGAACAGTCCGAGAGATTCTCAATGAAGTATTTGCCCAGAAACTTATTTCTAGTCTTTTCCAAGGCTGGGCATTGACATAGAAAGTGGGTAAGTGACTCCTCTACCTCTTCGTTTCCGCAGCTCCTACAATGGCTTCTAAACCGAATACCCAGTCTCTCCGCGTGCATCCCTACACACCAGTGACCGGTAAAAACCGCTGTGAGCCTTGCGGTATCCGAGAGTCTTCCGTTAATGAGTCTAAAAGACCTATTTTCGTTGTAACAAGGCCAGGTAGCACGTGCCGCTCTGCAAGATTCAAGATCTTGCTCTTTTTGACGACCGCCAGGGGAATCGAGACCTGTTCCGCCAACGATACATCAAGAGAAGCACCAGAGCGAGCCAACTCGTCAGCCTTCTCATTCCCCTCTATGTTCCTATGGCCGGGAACCCATAATAGAGTGATATCATCTTGACGACTTAGCTCGCTCATCGTCGACCTGCATTCCTTAACGAGCTTTGACTTCACAGTGGTGGATTGCACTGCTTTGAGTGCCACCTGACTATCAACGAAGATAGATATTTTACGACCTTCCGGTACGTTATTTCTGGCCAGCCGACATGCTTCCTTAATGGCAAGGACCTCCGCCTGAAAAACTGTGGCTTCGTCAGGTAGCCGGAAAGAATAGTCTAAGCTTATTTGTGGTGAGTGCACCCCTGCTCCTACACCGCATTCCATCTTCGACCCATCCGTAAAGATTGAAATGTCACAATCACTCTGAAAGCTGTTCTCTTTCCATTCCATCCTGGTAGGGAATTTTACCTTGAAGTCGCTCTCAAAGCTATTGTGCGCTACTATATAGTCTGTCGTTCTCTTGAACATAGGATTATTAACCACTTCTAGTATTTTACTATGTCCATATTGTCGTTCTGCCCAGCAGCCGGTTTCTTTTAACCTTACTGCGCTGTTGCAGACCATGTTTTTGATATGGAGATCATTTGGGAGCAGATATAGCAGTACATCCAGTGCTGCAGTGGGGCACGTGCGCATGGCTCCTGTGATTCCTACACATGCCGACCTCTGCACACCGCTAAGTTTGTGCACTATATAGCTCTTTCCTAGAGCTGGCCACCAAACAATTGCACCGTCTGTTAATATCGGACGTATAATTGCGGTATACATCCATGCTGTTATATTAGGGCTTAAGCCCGATCTCTTTCCAAATAACCTTTTGCAAGAGTAAAAGGCCACACAGGCTTTCTTTGCCCGTAACTCTATATTGGATTTCCAATTGAGTTTTGCATCCAGCATAACTCCTCAGTATTTGGCCATATCCGAAAGATGAAGCTGTTGTCCGTTCAGAGTAGGAAGGCGGAAAGTTGGTATTTTCGTCTTCGTTGTGAAGAGTATCAGTTCTGTCTTGCTTGTAGAGCCGTTTCCATTGATCTACCCTTGAGGTATGCGTATTGGCAAGTCGAGATGGGAAATTTAACAATGATGGATCGAAGATGGAGCTCCAATACCCTTTCCATCGTCTTAAAGTAGAACGATGTTAGGCTGATTGGTCTGAAATCATGAACAATCTTACCTGCCTTAGGAATGAAGACTACCTTAACTCTTCTCCACTAAATGGTATGTGGTTAGACTGAAACTGACACTCAGGAAAGCACATCGTGCCGTCAGGAAAAGACTCAGGATGAAAGAGTCATGGCGAATCTTACCTGCCTTAGGAATGAAGACTACCTTAACTCTTCTCCAGCTAAATGGTATGTGGTTAGTCTGAAACTGACACTCAGGAAAGCACATCGTGCCGTCAGGAAAAGACTCAGGATGAAAGAGTCATGGCGAAACAATATGTTTAGCTGAAAAAATAAAGTGAAATCCAATGTCTATAAGTCTTAAAAAAATATCAAAAAATTATTATTATAATTTTTTTTTTTTTTTTTTTTTTCTAATGTACATTTATTCTGTTCTAACTCTGAATACCACATCTGGATATGATGTTGTCTTAAATATCTTTTTGTTAATGCCTATTTTTTGATATTATTTTATATTTATTTTCTATTAAAATCTCACTTACAAATTTCTCATCCATGTTCTTGGTAGAGATTTAAATTGATTGTTACTTCAGTTAAAAGATTTTCAAGTAATTTTGCTTTAAGACCTTATGATCTTCATTTTGCAAATATTAACTTTTGAATGCGTTCCAAATAAAATGTTCTAAACTCATGTTCATCACACTTAATCTGATGCCCATTGTTTTCTGCTTTGATGTATACCATAACCGAATTCATATCATGATTTATGTTTGAAACTCATACCATCGAAATGATATTTGGTGTTTATTTTCAGTCCAAGAGACTCTGCAGTTTATTTTCAATTAAAATCTCACTTAAAATTTTGTCAGCCGTTGGCAAAAATACGAATTTATATATTCTGTAATTAAGTCCAGTGCCCTTGATTTAGTACTTATTAGAGTTCGACACCAAGTTCATTCCATAAAAAATAATATTTATTTCGTTCATTTAACTGATTATTAAATGAGATTTAGTTTTTTCATCATTTTTCTTTGTTTTGGCTTTTCATTAAATTATTCAAAGAAAAGCCGCCTAATCTTATTATGAAATGTAATGAAATGATGAAACAATTAGATCAGAAATAATGCGAGTAATGCTAAAGAATTGTGCAAATGTTACCAATAATTGAAGCAAATGTTAAACTCAATTCAGTGTATCAAAAACTTGCAAAGGCAAAAGCAAAAGCAAATCATAGAATAGTTTAGCTAATCATCCCATTCAGTCAGCATCCATCAGCATTACCACCACAGAGTATCCCATAATCTGATTGTTGTTAGTCGTGGGGTACCAATTAAAAACACATTTCATGCCAATCATTAGTGTTTGAGGTGGGGAAAATGGAAAAGGATTCACTCAGTTTAGTGGCATCATGAGTTTGAGTTTTACAATTGAGTTGCAGCAAAAACATCAGCAGCTTGTGCTTTTTAGAAAAGTGCATTTGAAATAACAAAAATTAAATGAATGAAGGAATGAATGAATGAATGAAAGAGAATGACTACAACATAAATGAATATGATAATTATAAGCCAAACAAATAGTCAGAAAGAGAGCATCAAAATTTATAATATAAGGAGAAAACGTGCTCTAAAAATCGATCTTAGCCAAGGGACTACCTTGTCCTGAAGCTTCTGCAGCATTATCGGGAGAACCCCGTCCATGCCAGGTGATTTATAGGGTGAGAAAGTACTAATGGAATGCAAAATCTTATGATCTGTAAAGATGGAATCTAGATCCTGCGAAGGTTGCCGCAACCGTACGGATACCATAGAATCAGTTGCCACATCTTTGTAGTCAGGAAAGTGAGTTTTTAGTAGAAGATCAAGTGTTGCAGCGGACGAATCCGTCCATGTACCGTCTTCCTTTTTAAGGAAGGAGGGGTCCACCCGTTCATTGGACAGAACCTTACTAAGTCTTGCTGAGACAGAAGTAGACTCAACCGACTCACAAAACTCTTTCCAACCGTCGTTTTTGGCAGTCTTGATCGCTTTTTTGTAAGTCTTGAGGCACTCTTTGTATATTTTCCAGTTATTATTCTTATAACACTGGTTGAAGGACCTCATAGTTGTCCCCCTGAGCTTAGAGAGGTCCTCACTCCACCACTGTGGAAAGTTCTTTTGACTCCTTCTAATTGGACAGGATATCTTGTAAGCTTTACCGAAAGCTTGGTCAAGATGTTTAACCTTCCTCTCAATTTCATCCCTAGAGTCAATATTTAAACCTCTGACCGAGTTCAGTTTTGATTTAGCTACCCTCGCAAGAACATCCCATTTTATATTGCGTGGGTTTTTAAATGGAGCAATATCCTTGTCTTCAAATTCAGGTTGTAGAGTATCCAGCTATGATCAGAGAAAGATTTTTTGTTGGACACCCTCCAATTCTCAACCTGAACCTCTGAATTCTCCGACAAAAGAGTTATGTCTAATACCTCCTCCCAACCCGGGAAGTCTACTGTACTAGGGAAGGTAAAGGTGGGTGTAGTTCCTCTATTGCATACTAACAGATTTGAGCTACCAATGAAAAGTGAAAAGTGACTCACCCCTTTCGTTGTCCTCGGTGCTTCCCCATAGCGTGTGGCGCGCATTGGCGTCGCATCCCAGGAGTAGGGTAGTGTTGGTGGATATTGCACTGGCGGACACCTGCACAACCTCGTCCGGAGGTGCCTGCCTATTGTGCACCATGTAGACGGATGCTACCAGCATGTCTTTTTTATCTGCCACTTCGACTTTTACCACTGTCAAATCACCTGTGCAGAATTGAGGACAACGGAAAGCACTGATAATGTTTTTTACTAAAACGCATGTTCTAGGCTTGCCACATAGCTTAGTGTACAGAAGTTTGTACCTTTAGTTTTTGAGCCCTAGAATGTCAGTGCCTCTGACCCAGGGCTCTTGAACGATGCAGATGTCAACGTCATCCTCAGCTAGGAAGACGGCAAGATTATCCAAGGCATTCTTAGAATGCTTAAGATTAATCTGCACGACTTTCAGCATCGGGAGGTCTATTCGGTGTACTGGTGGCTTCCTCCTGAAGCACCAGGTCGTCCATCAGCCTGTTAGCAACCTGCATGTCGTCAGGCTCTTCGTCTGATGGCCGGAAAATCTTAAGCTTGGCGTACTTTACGCCAAACCTCATTTTGTAGTCAGACTTCTCCAACTCCTTAACAGAATCCTCGTTGATGGAGAGAAGCAGAGACATGCTGCTCTTTTGCTGACCTTCGTCTTTAATTACATTTGTAATGGTCTTGTTCTGAGACCGATTACGACTAGTCGCCTTCGCAGGCTTAGCGTGAGTAGTCACGTACTCCTCGTACTCATCCACCACGGCCTGGTATTTGGTCGAACTCGTGTACCGTCCCACTCTCCTCATTCTTAGCAATCTTGCTTAGGATGAATCGAGCTTTCTAGTACAGGTTCTTCCTGACCATCGCTTCCGATTTGCCTTTTTTTGGCTTGGATGCGCTACGGCTGGCGCTATCCTTAGCCGCTTTTGTTGATTTTGTCGGTTTTTCACTACAACCTGTAGCTACCGACGTTGTTTTGAAATCTGTTGATTGCACTACAGCTTGCCCGCTGTCAGCGGTGAATAGCTCCTGGCTTGAGGCCAGTAGCTCGTCCTCAAAGCTCGTCCCGAGCTCCATTTCGTCTTGTTTTGTAATTTTTGTTTTTGTAATTAGAATTCATATTTTGGTCCCACGAGTGTAGGGGAGAGTAGGTCCACCGGAGCATAGCCCCCTGTACCCCGGCAAGGCTAAAAATGAAACCGGAGGTCGCCAGGTATCCGGAGTTCACTGTTCTAAGACACACTCACGCAGTGCCATTCATCCCATGGGCACGGTCGTTCGACACCCGGGATTGCGGGTTTTATCTTTCCTATGGATTGAGAGTGCTTGCATTGCAGCTTCCTCTTGTATCGCTAGGTGTAACGGTGATAGATTTAGCAACGCTTCCATGCCAGCAGTTGGGATAGTTTTCATAGCCCAAGTAATGCTTTGACAAGCTAGCCTTTGTATTTTACACACGCAAGTACTTTGTTCCACCAAGGAACCCTCTTCGTTGAAGATTTTGTCTTGAGTGGTCTACATTTGTGATATGAGGATATAATGGAGTCAGTCAGAGATTCAACTGATGCATCCAATTCCTCTGTCGATTTTATGGGAAGCATGCTTCTGGTTAGTTTAGATTTTAAACAGTCTGAGTATTTATCCCAGTTAGTTGCTTTGGGGCTTCTGTAGAGCATTACGCTCTTGGTTAACCCCATGATTTCAAAGAGAATGTGTTTATGATCAGACATTGAGTCCTCGTCAGAGACTTGATCAAATCAAGTGAGCTGTTTGTTATGAGTGTTGAGTCAAGAACCTCATGTATGGCATTTTCAAAAGTGGGTTTATTACCCCTGTTCACAATCGCTATGTTTGTTTGTAGTAAATATTCTAGGAGTGCCTCACCTCTTGTGTTTGTATCTGTACTGCCCCAGATGGTGTTGTGCGCATTTGCATCGCTGCCAATGATCGAAGTCTTGTTGTGTGTCTTGCAGTAGTTCACTAAGCCTATGGTGTTTGATGGTGGTGCTTCTTTGGCGTCTCCTGAAAAGTAAGTAAAGAGCTATGACAGCCTCAACTCTATTTCCCTTTGCCGTGTCGCCATTCATAAATTCTGTGAATGGCAGATATTTAATATTGGTATCAATGATAAGTACAGCCCTTGGTTTGACTGCAGCCATGTCATAGATTACCTTTGTGTTTGGTATGTTGAGGCCTGCTATTCTGCCTCTGTGTAGCCAAGGTTCCTGAATGAGCCCTATGTTGGTGCACCCACCTTCTGCTAAGTGCAGCCGTTGCGGCTTTTGGTGGCTCTTCTCAGGCCTTTGTTCTGCCTCTGTAGAAAGTCCAGGATCCTAGAGGTCTCCAGGGACTGTGAGTTTGGAAAGTACCCCAGTGCGATCCGTGAGTGTGGCATCTTGGCTTCCTCTGTGGCCCTCAGTAAGGCACTTTCCCAGAGCGACGCGTTGGTAATGGTCGCCTTTAGCCAGTCTGTTGACGCGCTATCTTTACAGTACAGAACCATGTATCCTGCTTTATGGATAGCGACCAGGAAAGCTGGTTTTGTAGCCTGTTCTTTATCGGCTATAATTTTTTCCAGGATAAGTTTCTGGATGGTGTCCATTTGCTCCGTTGTTAGGGGCGTATTGGGATAGTCCCTTGCGAGCACTGCCTTTTTGATGCCAGCCACCACAACCTTATAGGAGGCAGCGGGCTACCTCTTCTTGGATGTGTTGGCATCTTTTCCGACTATTTTTGCTGCAGGTGTTGCTGCTTCAGCTGTGGCCCTGGAGGTGGAGGGTTGGTCGTCCCTTAGCCGCTTTTTGTGGGTGGCCTCTGGAGGCGTTTGATCAGTCGATCTCTGTCTTTTGGGTCCTGGCTTTTCGCTTTCGATCCTGTTTATGGGCATAGAGAGCATGGCTTTGGCGTATGCCTCTTCCTTTCTGAGCCCTTCTTTGAGGAAGTAACTAAACCTCTTTTTGCCCGCACCGCTGAGTTTCTTCGGCTTTTCAGCTGTCGGTACCGTGCCTGTAGGAGTGGCAGCGTCTTGGCTCGTGCCAATCGAGGGCTGCTCTTTTTTGAGGTGCTGTTGCCTCTTTTGGTGAGCTGTTATGGCCGCTCTCGCCATTTGTGTTAGGATTTTTGTATGCGTTCATTTTTGATCCAACGAGTAAAGGGGAGTATCGGTCAACTACGCCAGTGCCCCGGTAGCGCAGTAAGGCACATTGAAATGGGGCCTGGCTCGGGCACCCCAAGTCCGCATATTGGCGACTAAATACCCACTAGCCATTCATCCATCGGCATACGCTGTTCCACCTTGGATTGTGGTTTGAGTAGAGTTTTCTCTACTAGCCCGACTATATTAGCCACACCCTCAGCAGAGACATGACCTTACTGAGAAGCGTATTACCGTTGGTCACCACGTGGAGGTTATAGTCGCACTACCATTAGCCTAGCAGTTGTGGCACAGAGGTAACTAGACCACTGCGTGATTCCCCCCACATGGACTAACGGCTAACCACCGTATTGGTAGCTTCGAAAGGAAGGAGTGCCAAGGATGGATAAGTTTTTGAAGTGTAGTAAATATTTCTGTGGTGTTGCATTCTTCATTAAATTAATGTTTTCATAATTTCATAGGTGCCTACAACCACAATAAAACCGTTTTTTGCCGTAAAATGTTACGATCGTGACTCTGAGGAAAAATTGAAAATAGATAAAGTATTAGCCATAATGATTGCAAAAGATATGCTGTCTTTCCTTGTTGTCAAGGACTGCGGTTTCCGAAAATTCATGCATTGCGCAAACCCGCGTTATGAGTTACCAAGCAACAAGTTAAGAAATTTTCTTCTACCAGACATATATGTTCAATTAAAAGAAAACATTCAACAATTTTTAATGAACGTGGAATACTGCGTGGTAGCTACCGATGGTTGGACATCGCGGTCCAATGACTATTACCTCACTGTAACTTGCCATTATAAAGATTCCAACTCCAGGTTGAAAGATAAGACAACATCTTATCCACAAATAAGCTTGTAAATAAAACCGAACACATATAGTAACGTGTAAAAGTGAGCAAATGTTTACAAATTTAACTTTAAGGCATTGTAAAAATATTAATACGCAACCAAATTCAACAAAATTAATTTCATTTTATTCGTTGTATAATTCTTAAACAAAATAACTTAAAAAGTAAGAGACTAATGTAAAAAAGAGGAAAATATAAAAACTTAAGAGAGCTGCAATTTGCTCAGTTTTTCACGTTTCGCACGTATGAAGATAAAAGCAACGTTGTAGTACTTAGTCCACAGTCCTTTATTTTTAATTACAAAAGTAAAATTATTTCGGAATCTTTACATTGTGTTCTCTTGGTGTTATAGAATAAATACAACACTTGTTGAATTCACAAAATGAATTCATTTTATTATTATAAAATTGAAGGTGGAGATATACAAACGACATCAACGATAAGCTGCATTGTCGACAAACGCAGCGTGGAGCTTCAAACTACACAAACGACGTCGAGGTACACAAACGAATTCAACGTTATTGACTTCAGTAAACAAAAAACAGCTGTGAATTTGAACATTTAAGAAAATAATTATTGAAGAAAGCTTTATTGAAAGTTGAATTATTAAAAAAAGGAAGTATGTATTTTTATTCTCATGCAATAAATTGAATTGGAATAACTTTTTAAATAGATAGGAAAATCTGCCATCAAATTTAACATAAATACTTGCAAAGAAATTGCCATTTACCAATTCACCACGGTCACCACCAATTCACCAAAAGAAATTCACCACGCGATCAAGAAGTTCTTTTGGTTCACAAACAGCTGTTTTTTGGTTCACAAACCAGTTCATTTTCCATTCACCAATACTGTTTTCTGTTGAAGTTGTTCAACTTTTTACGTTCCTGCGTTCGTAAGCAAGCTATGTAACTCGGTCCATACGATTTCAAACATTTCAACTTTTTTTTTGACGCACGAACGCAGCAAAACCTGATGTGCAAGAAAACGTCGTTTGTGTATCTCCACCTTGAGTCTTATATAGCTAACATGAGAATCTTAATCTAGTCTTATTCTGATACAAACCAATGGGACGCAGTCCAAATAAGGTTAAGGTAGATGCACAATGTTTAACTTGAGGATAGCACTTAGGACTATCTCAAATTACTGACAAGTGGTCATAAGCTATTTATTTAGGTTATTGCTTAGGACTATCTCAACACATGTAAGTAACACATGGTCATAAATTATCTTATTTTATTTCTTTACGTTATTTTATTTTAGTGGATGTACCATTTATGGTGAAATTGTTCATATTTAAACATTTTGCAAAGGGCCGGGAAATGTTATTTCCTGCAGTTGTCGTCTTATACTTAATTTTCGAATAGCGTTTAGAATTACAAAGATAAAAAAAAATAAATAAATAATCCTACTTTCTGTTTCTTGGGTCTCTGACTGAATATTATACTGAGCTACTAATATCTTATCGTCTGTTCTAGCCTCCCAATATGTCTGCGAATCTATTATATTTTTATAAACGCAATTTCCTTATTATTAAGTTAAAAATGTTTGATCTCACATGTGTTGTCATTTGCATTACTCTATGGCCAACTTCCTTCACAAATTCTTTTGTTGAGCTGCTATTTTTCTCATCAGTTCAATGTTGATTCTGTCATTAAATAATAGGAGTCTATCTCGAAATTTTAAACTAAGAATTCTGATCTTAAATGTACCATTATCATTTGATCATCACTTTTAACTGGTAGGGGAATTACTCTATATAGTTATAGAGGGAATAAGGGAATTTTAGCATTTATTATTAATTTCTTATCAATGAATAAACCTCTTGCCGTTAGTAATGTGTAAAAATCTTTCAGCCCTGTACATGACCTTTTTCCTGGGATCACTTTCAGATAGACTGTCTTTTATTTTAGATATTTCAAGTATCAGTTGATTTGGTTTAAGAATATTTTTGTTAAGCCTTCCATGATTAATATCGATTAACAGACCTGTTTGTATCTTTTCACTTTCATCAATCAAGGAGCTAAGTTGTTTTGTGAGCATAAAAAATGTATAGATTCCTTATATACATAATAACTTTCTTTAAGGGCTTCAGTCATATTTTCAATTCTTGTGTTCATGTTTTCAAAAGTAGTTCTTTTTAGTAAATTTGCTGTAGAATCTACAACGGACATTTGCTTCCGTACTAAGTCATTTAGATCATACTGATTATCCAATAAATTCTTCATATTTGCTTCCATTTGTCGCCTATCGTCTTCGTCCATTACAACAAACAATATGTGATATAATGATCCTATGAACTCAAATGGTGCACGTTTACTTCTAGACTGTTGTTGAGTCATGAAGAGTTTATTGTTTTCTTCTAGTTCGGAAACCTGTTTTTGCAATTATCCAGGTTGCATTGGTCTTCGAACTCATGAAGTTTTCCACAAACAATTCTCATTTTATATATCAATGCATTGCTTTTTTTAAGAATTTCAAAGTACGCGCCCATGTCATAAAATATTACAAAGTTCCAAGAAGCGGCTATTATTTCTACATCTCCCTTTGGGTCTAAGTATATCGCAACGGTGTTATTAATTCTGTCTACATTACACCTGGCAACAAAACATAAGCATAATCATTGTCACTGGTTGAAATCCTTCTTGGATTGGTTTCGACTTGAGTTGTCGTATCTTTCTTCTCCGATCTTATCCCAATTAGAAGGCATATTTTTGTAATTGGTCTTGTTACAGAGATTTCTTGGGTTTTTACCTTTACCACTCTAAACTTCTTGTCCTTACCCTTACTATCTTCCTCTATTTTCCCCAATGGCCATCTGGCTGGGTGACAATTTTCATCTTTTAAAAGCACTATTTGCCCGTTTTCGTTATTGGGAATCTCTTTTTTCATCATCCTTTCACTTGATCCAGAAATCTTTTTTGATTTTTTTATTAGGTTCCATCTGTCTAGATTATTAATTTTGTTTTTTTCATCCACTGATTCAATTGCATCTAGTGCTATAAAGAAATGTCCAGGTGTGAATACTTCAATGTCCTCTAATCATCCCCTGAAGTGTATAATGGTCTCGAATTTAATACTGCTTCGATTTGATATAGCAACGTTGACATTTCTTCGTTAGTCAAAATGCTATCACCAATTACTCTCTTTATATGATATTTGACGGATGTTACCCCTAATCCCAAATATCCGCCTGTCGGTGGTATAAAATGCCCCTACATTATTTCGTTCTCTATGTCTGATACAACTCTAGTATTATGTTGGATTGCTTTGATAAATTCTTCATCCTACAAAGTTTGTTCCGTTTTCTGAATATATATTGGCACATTTTCCCCTTCTGGCCACACATCTTTTTAATACCGCTAAAAAGGCATCTGAAGTTAAGTCGCTGACTACTTCCAAATGTATTGCTATTGTTGCACATACAAACAAACAGTGCTATGTAGCCTTTATATGTTTTTTGTCTGCGATTTTAAGAACACTTGATGTAGTATGGGCCTGTGTAGCCTACCCTGTTTTCATGAACGGATATGAAATATTTACTCTGTACTTCGGGATGTTTCCATTATTTGTTTACCTAAACCTTGTCGATGTTATGCACAGGTAACACATTCTCTTAGATATTACCTTAAAGAGTCTCTTAGCCTAAATATCCAATATTTTCTTTGGATATGATTCCTCATTATATTAATTCCCCCTTGCAGAGTCTCTTTGTAAGCATTTTTAATGATTAATGCAGATAAGTGACATTTATCTAATATAATTGGGTGTATGACCACAAATCGTGCGCTGCTAGTCTACCACCTACCCGAAGAATGCCTTCCTCATCTAAGAACGGATTTAAGCTTAATATTTTACTTTTTGGTTCGATTTCTTTTCCGTGGGTTAAACATATTATTTCTGACACAAATTGGTGTCCTTGTTGTTTCTTAATAATTAATGTTTTTGCTCTTCTACTTTCGAGATATATCGTAAACAACTTCTTTTTAACTTTAATTTCAATAAATCTTAGCACGTAAGCTATAATCCTTTCTAGTTTTTGAATACATGAATATTTTTCCAATAATTCGTAAATTATTGTATTATCTTTATTTGTAAGCATAGAACTAACAACTATGTTTTCGTCAATTATCTGTTGCCTGGGTCAATTCTCTTTCGACTCAGCCATTTCGGGCCATTCAATTAAAGCTCATAGTTTGTCAATTTTGTAGGACACATACCCCTGACAGCTATATCTGCTGGACCATCCTCAGATTTTACATGGTACCATTCGGTATCTTTTAATTTCCGAATGTCGTCAGTCCTACGTCTGATAAACTTGCCTTTACTGTTAGCGTAATAGTTGTATCACTCCATACATAACTTTCTGATATATTAGAAATTGATTCTTTTGTTCTTTGCATTAATTTGTCTAAAAAAGGGGGTTGCGCAAAGCTCTAATTTGGGAATAGTATTTTTATTTTTCTTAGGATTGACTTTACTTTTACTTGCTATTAATGTCACTTAAGCACTCTACTTTTGCATATATGTACAACCGCAGCAAATGCCTTTTCAGATGCAACCGTGAAGCTTAATAGACAAATTGGGTTGTGTTTTAATCCACCTTGGAATTCGTATGTTCTCCAGCGCTGCTAAATTTTCTTCATAAGTTTTCCATTTGTTCAAATCATTAAGCAACGACCTTTGATTTTCCTGCTAGCCATAACTTTTGTATAATCATTTTCCCAACAATGGTGATTGGAGACAACCATCCTAATGGATCATAAATTTTGACTAGTGTTGATAATAAGTACTTGTCTTTTATTTACTCTTTTAAATTGCCACGGTTAACTATAAATTTAAATTCATCATTAAAAGGTTCCCATTGAAGCCCTAATATTTTTATGGACTCGCTTACTTCAATGCTGAGTACTTTATATTCGCTAGCATTTTCCACGGATTCAATAATTTCGAACTTGTTTGAAACCCACTTTCTTAAATTCATTCCTGCTTTATCCAACTCGGATGAAATTTGACTGACAATTTTTTGGGAGTCTTTATTGATATCAGCTCCTGTCATCAGATTATCCATATAAAAATCATATATAATTTTATCTATAATTTCTTTAATTACTGAATTTTTACAATTATGAGCTATATCTGCCATGTATTCTGCTATAAATTTAGTATATTGCTCTTTAAGTTTCGAATTTCTTTGGAGTTTTTTCTCTAGATTAAGAAACCGTGCCATTGCTTGGTTTTTTGAATCTCTTAGAACTCTTTCCTCTTTAAAAGGAATAGTAACTACGTATCTTCTTGTCAAATCTATTTTGGTTGTTTTAACAAAACTTTGTTCACATATTTCGGTCTCTAAATCCTTCTTATTTTCTTCTTTCATTTCCCAAAACCTTTATAAGTCATTCGTTCCGATAGCTGTTGCATCTATTGTATTGTTTGGATTTAGTGCATTAAATCAACTCCTATAATTAAATCTACACAACTCGGCTTATTAAAGTCAGGGTCAGCCAATGTATAGTTCTGCCACTTTGCTTTGTCAATATAAATTAATCTTGCTGGAAGTGCTTTCATTAATTTAGGCAGAATAATGGCCTCAACTTCTAAGAGACTTTATTTATTTATTTATTCAAAAATATATGACAACTTACTGTCAAAAAAAAATACAAGTTTTCAATAATACAATAAGGAATATCTCAATAAAACTCAATAAATTAAATTATAAAATGTAACCGTCTCTAACCCGGTGGGGAATTTTATTTGCTAAGTAGCTAGCTATGCTACTACTCATAGCCATATGTCGTCAGAGACAAACATCCAAAATTGGAACGGCCAGGTTCAATCACGGTGGATGGAGAAGCGTAGGTGGTACAGAACCAGAGCATTGATAGCGTTTGGCGAAATCTCAGGAGAAAGAATGTGATATAGTTTGTTATAATTTAAACATAATACACGAAATGGATCGTGTGAGGCAAAATTAATTGTGTAATTAAGGAGGAGGAAATTTCTAGTGGTACGACTAGGGACACAGAAACTAAGTTGACTCAAAAGCAACGGCGAATCAACAATACCAGTAATAAGTTTGTGAAGAAAGCTTATACCTAGAGAAAATTGGCGATTACTTAACGAAAAAAGATCAATAAGAAGAAACCTGCTGGAGTATGAAGGCAAAACACTAGGGTTCCAATTTAAACTACGAAGTGCAAAAGGAAGGAATTGCTTCTGTACTGTCTCAATACGGTCTTCATGTATTCTGTATTAAGGGTTCCAGACGCACGAACACTTTTCGAGTACTGGGCGGACAAGGGAGATGAAAAGAAGCTTCCATCTTTTAATAAATCCAAAAATACTTTTAGCTTTATTAATAGTTGAAGAAATGTGATGGTTAAAGAATCCAACAAAGAAGATCTTGCGGGAAACCTAAAAGATCCAGTTTAAGTAAAAGCAGATCATGATTAACGGAATCAAATGCCTTGCTGAAGTCAGTACAAGTCAGTTTGACGTTTTTCGTTGACACCAAAGTTCACCAAAGATGTAAATTCAAGCAAGTTAGTAGTTGGTGATCTATTCTTCATAAAACCATGTTCACACGGAGAAATAATAGATTTAAAGTAGTGATAAAGGGTTGATGCGAGCATTTTTTCGAAAAACTTTGGGATTGCGGAAAGTTTGGCAATACCTCTACAATTTGATATGTCAGCTTTGTTACCTTTATTATGTAGAGGAACAATGAAGGATTCCTTTTTTATGTAGAGGAACAATGAAGGATTCCTTCCAGGTATCAGGAAAAGATGCGCTCTGAAGTGATAAATTGAAAAGTTTAAGAAGCGGCTTACACAGAGACTCCGCACAGTGCTTAAGCAGGCAACTAGGTATATTGTCTGGACCAGGTGAGTAAGTGGGTTTCAACGATTTCAAATTAAGAAGAAGATATTCTTCATCAATTACAGGCGTAACAATGTGGTTATAATGGGAAGTGGGATATGGGTAAAAGTTCCCAAAATAAGATTTAGAGGAGTAAGTGGATTGAAAGAATTTTGCAAACAGGTCTGCAATACCGAGATCATTGTGGGCTTGTTCATCAGCTAGATACAACGATGACGGAAAACTGCTTAGAGTCACGCGAGAATTGCAGTCTATAACATGAGAGGTAGTTATTATAGCATATGTTATTTAGTGAAAGGAAATCAGCATGGATTACACAAAAGTTAGCAAAATCAATAGAAGAGTCAGTTCACTTAAATTTTTTATATAACCTCGAGTTAATGTTCTTCAAGTTAGAAAGTCTTCTAGTAAACCAAGGTGGTTTATAAGATACTATCAAATCAACTATATAGGGGACATTGGCAACGAAAGTATTGTATATCATTGCATAAAAAAATTAATAGCAATTAAATAAGAAAGACCAATCTGTTCCGAGAAAGATTGCATGTAGTTGAGCAAAATTGACTTTACGAAAACAAAACCGACGCTTGCATATAGATGTAGAGGCAGATGCTGGACAGGTTACAGAGAGGGATATTTCCAATGTTGGATGATAAGTATCCTCAGGAAGACATAATGGTTGGCAACTAGACACAGAAACACCAGCGAAATCGTTACTAAACACTAGATCAAGTGATCTATTCAAAAAATTGACTACAGAGTTCATTTGAAACAAAGAGTGGTCAAACATGCTGCACAAGAAATCATGTTGTGCTGAAGGAAGTAGATAATTCGATGTACTGGAAAAGGACCAAGAAATCAATGGAAGATTAAAATCGCCTACCACGATAAAAGAGTCACGGTCTCGAAGAATGTTATTAACTGAGTTAATAGCACTGACATGACTCAAATAAATTTCCGAAATGGAATTAGTCGGAATATAAGAACATGATATAAAGATAGATTCATGTGGCAAAAATAACTTCACACAAATAAACTCAATGCTAGCTGGAAAGTTCAGATCTACCAATTCCGATCGTAAGTGTGATATAACAGCAATGAGTACTCCACCACCACGGTAATTACGGCGATCTGTCCTATATGTAACGAAATTTGAACAGAAAATTTCATTACAAAGAATATCAGAGTTGAGCCATGTCTATGAAAACGCTATAACATCAGCTTCAAAGGAGAAACTATTCCTATACAAAATGACAAGTTTAGAAAGAAGGCCTATAACATTCTGATAGTGAATAGAAAGATTTTCAGAATGGGAAATTAGTTTTTTGAAATTGTATTTGATGGTGAAGAGGAACTAGTAGAGTCCACACCAAAAGTCGGATGAAGATATTTACTCCGAGGTTTACATTTATGAACAACGGCGTGCTCAGGCCAAAATTTTGCATCACAAACAATATTAAGAATGTTGTCGGGGACACTTAATTTAAAGGACGCAATATCACGTGGGTTAGAAAAATTAAATTTCTGAACAGTCACCTTAACTCTAACTTTGCTTCTATATAAGAAACAACATCATCACAGGTTGTGTTAGCTGCCAGCCTAGAAATGAAGACTTGTCGCCGTGGAGCAACAAAAGATAAAACAGGAGGGGATTTAGAAGCTACAAGTGAATTTGCACAAGTTAAATTAGATGTAGATTAGGAGTGATATTAGGGACAAGTAGTCCCAGGTGAGCTTGGACATAGAGTACACAGAAGGATGTAAAAATGAATCACTATTGGGCATAGGACAGAGTGAAAGGAAAGGCAAAGGATGATCAAAATCATAATTCCCAAGAAGATCCGATGAACTTTCAAAAGGATTCGACAAGTGAGAAGTAAGATTTTTTAGTTTTAAAAAATTGGTTACGCACCC
>JAWNKV010000097.1:0-72910 GCA_035041805.1 Amiota mariae
TCTTCAAATCGTGATTCTTTGTCCTTTGCCTCATCCATCTCAGTGCCTCCACCGGCACACAACACTACTCCTGCTTCCATGTCTACATCTAATTTAACTTATGCAAATTCACTTGTAGCTTCTAAATCCCCTCCTGTTCTTTCTTTTGTTGCTCCACGGCAACAAGTCTTCATTTCTAGAGTGGCAGCTAACACAACCTGTGATGATGTTGTTTCTTATATAGAAGCCAAGTTAGAGGTAAAGGTGACTGCTCAGAAATTAAATTTTTCTAACCCACGTGATATTGCGTCCTTTAAATTAAGTGTCCCCGACAACATTTTTAACATTGTTTGTGATGCAAAATTTTAGCCTGAGCACGCCGTTGTTCATGAATTTAAGCCTCGGAGTAAATATCTTCGTCCGACTGTTAGTGTTGCCTCTACTAGTTCTTCTTCACCATCGAGTACAATTTCAAAAAACCAATTTCCCCTTCTAAAAATCTTTCTATTCACTATCACAATGTTAGAGGTCTTCTTTCTAAACTTGTCGTTTTGTATAGGGATAGTTTCTCCTTTGAAGCTGATGTTATAGCATTTTCAGAGACATGGCTCAACTCTGATATTCTTAGTAATGAAATGTTCTGTTCAAATTTCGTTACATATAGAACAGATCGCCGTAATCGCCGTGGTAGTGGTGTTCTCATCGCTGTTATATCACACGATCTGAATTAGTAGTTCTGAACTTTCCAGCTAACATTGAGTTTATTTGTGTGAAGTTATTTTTGCCACATGAATCTATCTTTATATCATGTTCTTATATTCCGCCTAATTCCATTTCAGAAATTTATTTGAGTCATGCCAGTGCTATTAACTCAGTTAATAACATTCTGACCGTGACTCTTTTATCGTGCTAGGCGATTTTAATTTTCCATTGATTTCTTATACCTTTTCCAGTACATCAAATTATCCACTTCCTTCAGCACATCATGATTTCTTGTGCAGAATTTTTGACCTCTCTTTGTTTCAAATGAACTCTGTAGTCAATTTTTTGAATAGATCACTTGATCTTGTGTTTAGTGACGATTTCGCTGGTATTTCTCTGTCTAGATTCCAACCATTATGTCTTCCTGAGGATACTTATCATCCAACATTGGAAATATCCCTGTCTGTAAACTGTCTAGAATCAGCCTCAACATCTATATGCAAGCGTCGGTTTTGTTTTCGTAAATTTAACTTTGCTCAACTAAATGCAATCTTTCTCGGATTTCTTATTTAATTGCAGCGATATGCCTACTGCTATTAATTTTATTTATGCAACGGTATACAATACTTTCGTTGCCAATGTCCCCTATAGAGTTGATTCGAGTAAACCACGTTTGTTTACAAGAAGACTTTCTAACTTTAAGAACATTAAGTCGAGGTTATATACAAATTTAAGAGAACTGGTTCTTCTATTGATTTTGCTAACTTTTGTATAGCCCGGGCTAATTTCCTTTTACTAAATAACATATGTTATAATAACTACTCTCACGTTGTAGACTGCAATTTTCACGTGACAACTCAAAGCGTAAGACTTCTTCATTTCCCTCATCGTTGTATCTAGCTGATGAACAAGCCCATAGTGATCTTGGTATTGCAGAACTGTTTGCAAAAATCTTTCATTCCACTTATTCCTCTAAATCTTATTTTGGGAACTTTTACCCATATCCCATATCCCACTTCCCATTGTAAGCACATTGTTACTTTTGTAATTGATGAAGAATATCTTCTTCTTAATTTGAAATCATTGAAACCCACTTACTCACCTGGTCCAGACAAAATACTTAGTTACCTGCTTAAGCACTGTGTGGAGCTCTGTGTAAGCCACTTTTTAAACTTTTCAATTTATCACTTCAGAGCGCATCTTTTCCTGATATCTGAAAGGAATCCTTCATTTTTCCGCTAAATAAAATAGGTATCAAAGCTGACATATCAAATTATAGAGGTATTGCCAAACTTTCTGCAATCCCAAAGTTGTTCGAAAAAATGCTCACATCAACCCTTTACTTAAACTGGATCTTTTAGGTTTACCGCAAGATCTTCTATGTTGGATTTCTTCATATTTAAGAAATAGAGTTCAGCAAATGTTATTTAAATCCACTCTTTCCTGCCCAGTAGATGTGACTTCTGGCGTTCCTCAGGATAGCCATCTTGGCCCATTAATGTATATCCTTTTTTTAAAAATGATCTTCCTCTTCTCATTAATTACTCTCGTGATTTGATGTATGCTGATGATGTCAAACTTTTCCTTTCATTTAATGATATCTTTTAGCAACTCAGATTGCAAGAGGATCTAACTTCACTGCATTCTTTTCATCGCCGGGAACCTCATTTATTTTCTTACACGATCGACAACAACCCGTGTGGCACCTTCAGTTACCTAGGAGTAATTTTTGACCCTAAACTGACCTTTAATTATCACATTTCTTCAACTATTAATAAAGCTAAAAATATTTTTGGATTTATTAAAATATTGTCTAAAGATTTTAATGATCCCTACACTACCAAGCTTCTTTTCTTCTCCCTTGTCCACTCAGTACTCGAATACTGTTCGTGCGTCTGGAGCCCTCAATACAGCATACATGAAAACCGTATTGAGTCAGTACAGAAGCAATTCCTTATTTTTGCATTTCGTGATTTAAATTGGAACCTTCGTGTTCGTTTGCCTTCATAGCACAGCAGGCTTCTTCTTATTGAACTTTCTTCGTTAAGTAATCGCCGAATTTCTCTAGGAATAAGCTTTCTTCATAAACTTATTACTGGTATACTCTTGCTCTTAGTATGTGCACAACTAATTTTGCCTCACACGATCCATTTCGTGTTTTATGTTTAAATTATAACAAACTATATCACATTCTTTCTCCTGAGATTTCGCCAAACGCTATCAATGGTCTGGTTCTGGATCACCTACGCTTCTCCATCCACCGTGATTGAACCTGGCCGTTACAATTTTGAATGTCTGTCTTTGACCACACATGGCTTTGAGTAGGGGCATAGCTAGCTATTTTGAGACGGATTTTATAATTTATTTTACAAGTTTTATTGAGAAGATATTCCTTATTGTATTATTGAAAACTTTTTGTTGAAAATAAGTTGTCATATATTTTTGAATAAATAAATAAATAATTAATTTCTTCATCAATCTGGACCTGCAGTAAATTGTCGAGTCGGCCATCAATCTCACTTCTAGCTTTCAAAATAAATATACTATTGTAGATTTATGACGCGCAGAGTTTTTGCTGAGCTACTCGGTGTTCTGTTTTTTTCCAGTCATTAAATCCTTCGTTCTCAAACTGAATCCTATACTCCAATGGACCGAATGTCAAACAGGGTCCTTTACTTTCAGAATAAACTAGCCATTTTCTGTCTTTCACTTTATTATTTTTCATTTTTCTTTGAAAGATACTCACTGGCAAGAAACGACGCTGATCAGCATATATTCTCTTTAGAAAAGTCGGAGTCGTACCTCGCTTCAATCTCCTTTAAGGAATCATTCATTTCCCACAAAGCTGGATCCTTGTTAAGATTTATTGTTGTTTGCACTTGGTCATTACTTGTACTTGACGTCTGATTTTGGGGCGCATCTTCTATTGTTATATTTATTAATAATTCCTCCACCGCCTCTTTCTCAAAAACACAAATATCCGATTTTTTCAGATTGTTGCGACAGTTTTTGTTGTTCGTTTTTTGTTGGTCATCACTTTTTCTAACAGACGAGTAGCTACGGTCCTGCGCTCAATGTGCCTAAAGAGGTTTTCACTCAAAATTTGTGGTCATAATTTGTCGTCCCTTAAAATCTCCCGCCCTAGGCTCTAGCCTGCTGGTAAACCCACCACTGCATGCATGCTCTAGGGCGTATTGAGATTCCTTTTCACATTGGTTACAAATGCAACCGCTTGTTTATGATTCGAAATTTGGTTCAAAAAGTGTAAAAGTATGCGGTGCTGTTAGTTTTATCACTGGCAAATAATAAGACTTCGGCAGGCGTGTTTCTTACAAATTCTCTTTGGTTAACCGGACTAAAAGTTCGAAATTCTTGGCAATTTGTAATTGAATGAGAATTTTTGCAATATTTGCATTCGGAAATTTTTTTGTTGAAACTACCACTGATTTCGAAATTCGCAGCATGAATACTGAAAAGTAAAAAAAAAGGTATATATATTTCCACAATTCGACTTCTTTTTTCAAACTTTGATACAAGAGCTCTCCAAGCTACGTTGAATTTATCGCCACACAACGGCGGCAACAATATCTCCGGCCAGGCCCTAAGTCTTAGCGGGAAGGTGGAACAACTTTTGAACTCGTGTGAATTCACCCATAGACTAAGAAACTATAATAGACTGCTCAACTCTCTCTCTATCTCTCTCGTAATGTTACTCTCCCGATTAATTATTCGCAACAACAGTCACACACAATTTTTTCGATAGTTTCGCAGTGAACACGTTTCGAAATGAGGGCCAATCATACAGACCACGGTGGTACCTGAATGCAATTCATTTCATTAGAAGAATAATTTATTTAAATTGTATGGGCACCAGTATCAGCACTAGAATGGGAATGCTTCTTTTAAAATCTGCGAAGTTTGATTTTACTCTAAAATATTGTTTCCCAGGTGTCTCTCTGTGTGTATTATCTATACTAATATTATAAAGAGAAGAGATTTGTTTTTTTGTTTGTTTGTATGTTTGTTTGTAATAAATAAACTCAAAAACTACTTAACTGATTTTAAAAATTCTTTCACCTGTAGAAATCTACATTATCAGCGAGTAACATTGGATATATTTTATTTTCAACACAATTAGAAATACCTACGAAAATTGCAATAATGTAACTTAAGGTATCAAAAAATTATTATTCGGCGTGCTTAACCGATTTTAATAATAACAAATGAATGCTAATGCGAATGTCTTATTCATTTTTTTCATTTTTAGTAGTCAATTATGTATACCTTTTTTAGGATGAAGTGTTTCCAAAACCAACACAAAAATTTTCGGTCGTTTTTCCATTGTTTATGCTTTGATACTACTTGAATTTTGTGTTGTTGTTATTGTTATTGTATTATTTCATCTTATTTATTATTAACTAGTACGTACGAGAGTATTGCCAAAGACCATTACCTATATAGACTGGACATTTATTACAATATTATGAATGAATGTATGCTCGTTCTTTGGTGCACATATGCAAGTCGTTCGAAAATTAACGCTTCTTCTGTTCTGTCCTGAACAGAGATGCCGGAAATATCCAACGAGGCGGCAGGAATGGAAAAGAACGCTGTAAGAATTATTTGCATACACTGCGAATTGTTCTTAATCATATATTTGTCATACAATTTCCATTTTAATTTCTTACAATTAGCCAAAACGTTCCATCTTTATAATAATCAAATCAAAAAACAGTTGACTGCAAAAAACAATGTAAGCACCTGCTTAAAAAACAACAAATTTTAAGAAGTGTAAAATGACTATTAGCTTAGATAAAAGTTTTAGAACATAAAATTCTCTAAGAATTTAGTCTCTGGTAATTTTGTATACAGTTAACCGTTCTTTAGATAGAGCGCGAAGAGTGGGGAGGACAATGGGTAAATGTTTGTTACTTTTACATATACATATATATACCATAATAGAAAATTATGAAAAAATACCAGGTATTCCTTAGACCATTACCAAAAGATCCCCAAAGTCATTTTAGCGAAAAATAAAATAAGTGATCTAATAAATAATAAAAACCAGGGCTACCTGCTTTTACTGAGAGAAAAAACCGACGTTTTTGATGTCGGGCGTTTTCAATTTCGTACAAAAAAAACATAGGTGTGATGAAAAATTCGACGATTTCATTTTTGAACATTGATGTTCGAACGAACTGCAAATTGAATACTGTTTATTTTAGGGCTGTCAGAAACGTATAGAATTTGGGGCGAAAGTGATCGTTTATTTTACTTTGGATCTTCTTGGTAGTATTTACACTCAGCCACAGATGCCAAGCAAATACATATTTTGACTCTGCTCACTCCCATTCACATCCCTCACTTTACAAAAACCAAACGAAAAAAAAAAATTCCTTCCCAATAAACAAAATTCGTGTAGAGCACCATACATGCCAACTTTCACCAATGAGATTATTAAAAATTCTTGTCACTCATCACTTTCTATGCATTTTTAAAATAAAATTAAAACATCACAGCAAACTTACCAACAAATGCAGTTAATTTTAAAATACCAATTAATTGAATTAAAGACAAATTTGAATCTTGGAAAATATTAAAATTTATTCAGGTATGGTTTTGTTTATTTCGTCTATTTTACTTCAATGGAAAAGTGATTTGAGTAAAATGCACATTTATGCCTTAAAACTAAAATGTTGAATTCTTTAAATGCAGTTTAGAGAGGAAAACAATAAACTACAGTTTTTCCTTTAATAACTTGAGATAAAAGAGAATTTAACCAAATCGCCAGTAAAAAATTACCCGATTTCAGAAACGTCAAAAGCGGCACACCGTCAAATGGATTTGGGTTGGAATGGAGACGAAAGCGGTTACCAACCGGTATAAGTTTGTCATGAAGTTTGAACCACTCGCAAGGAGACATCGGAAACCCCATAAAGTATATATATTCTTGATCAGCGCGATGAGACGAGTTGATCCATGCCTGTCTGTCTTTTTGTCAGTATGTAGGCAAACTAGTCTTTCAGTTTTTGAGATAGAGAGCTGAAATTTTGCACGGAGCTTTCTTTTTATTATACGCAAGTACCCCCCATACAAATTCAAGTTCTTATTAGAAAAACTGTTTTGTTTTTTGTGCTATCGTTTTCAAATTTGGAAACTGCACTCATATCCACCAACCATATAAATTTCAAGACCCTCGGACCACTAGGGTACCCCCCCATACAAATCTGGATCCAAATTCATGTTCTTATTAGAAAAACTTTTTTAATTTTTATACTATCGACTTGAAATATGGACATTATAAGTACCTGACCCTCGGATCACTCTGTTTTTTTCTTTGTTTTGTGATGCCTGATTATGGAAGAATGAGGATGAGAGGAGGGGGTGTTGGTTTGGCATAAGCAATTGCGGTAACGTCCGACAGTTGGTCCTAGAGATCTCTCAGCTTCTAAAACCAATCGGAAGATTTCGCGAACAGAGCCAGGTATAGTGGCACCTTTGCCAAACTGCCCAATTCATCAAAGAACGGTTTCCCGAGAATATAGGTACGTCTTCCAAAACGAGAAGGGCAGTCACAGAGAAGATGTTGAATACTCTTTGATTCGCCCATATGCTGTCTGCCAGCTCCATGGTACTAGCATCCAGTCTTGAAAGGATGTCTTGTATCGGTCTTTAAATATCAGCAACCGCTAAAGAGCTATGCGTTGCAGATCCCCTCCTGGCACACTCATCCGCCATCTCGTGACCTGTAAGGACACAATGACGCACCTAGAGTAGCGTAATTGAGTGCTGCCGAGCCTGGTTAAGAGCCGCCACCGTTCTACGAATAACTTTGCTTTTAGTGCTATGAGTCGACAGAGTTTTGATGGATAGCTATGGCTATCAACATAGATCGATATGGGGTCTCCCCCATAGTGTTTATCAACCCTTCTTTGGAAAATGCTGCACCAATTCGGTAGGCGGTACGATAGCTAAGCATTTAACTCTTCCGTGAAGATACCCGCTTCCATACCCACCTTCATTGAGGAGCCATCTGTGTAGATAGAAAGCTCCTTTTTGTCTGATGACGTTACCCGGCTTCCAAAAAGCCCTATCCGGGAACCGCGTTTTAATGTTATCGTTCCATTTTAAATACGTAACACAATAGTCACATTCTCCTCCATCAGCATGAAACCCTCTTACTTGTAGAATGGTGCTGTGCAGTTCTCGGAGTCTGACTGCGCTTCTTGCAGCTGTGTACTTGAGATGCGTGCGTACTGGTATTAGATTTAGAATGGCATCCAACGCTGCTTGAGTGGAGGATCTTAAGTATCCAGTTATAGGCAAGCAGGCTGTATTTGCACCTTATGGAGGTTAGTAAGGTGAGTTCTGGTCTTAACCACCTCCTACTACACTAATGTTCTATAGGATAAAATGGGTCTAACAACCCCAGTATAAAAGCAATGAATTCTGTACGTTTGGAGACCCCATCTCTTGCCAAAAGTCCTTTTGAAGGCATAGACGGGATTTACACAGCACAACACAATTCTGCTACTGCATTCTCTCTCGAAAAGTTTGTTTGTTGATCAGGGAAGCGTGGTACGCGAGGGGAAGGTTGTTGTTCGACAGCGCAACAATGAACATACTCATTTTGACATACATGCGCGCATAAAACCACAAATAAATAGGAATAACAAACACTTTGCTTTGCGAACGAAATAGACAAATTCACAAAGAAATATGAGTACAGAGGAATCAAAAAAAAAATTGTACGACACGCTGTTCTGTATAAATTGAAGCCAAAACCAACAAAGAGGAATCAATGAAAGCTGACGTGCTGTGCAAATCCCGTCATAGAATGCGTTAAGGCCTTTTTTATTCTTTCTTCAGAGTTATTCTTCCACGAAAGATTAAAATTCAGAACTACTCCAAGGTATTTGACTTCATTCATAGCTGCGACTCACCTAAGCACGGTAGTCTGAAGCTGGGTATATTATATTTCCTTGTGAACAGTATCAGCTCGGTCTTGTTCGGATCGATCTCAAGGCCATTTAGTTGAGCCCACCGAAGGGTGATTCCTAGTAATGATTCCAATAGCTTGCTGATTGGAGTTAATCACCCGGCAGCCAAGCATATTGCTAAGCCACCTGATGATCGTCGGATATGAACCAAATATTCCAACGAAGAGAAAATTAATTCAATGTTGAACGCACCTTCAATATCAAGAAAGGCTGCCAGCACAAACCCCTTAATCTGCAGTACATCTTCAATACACCCAACCACCTTATGCAAAGCAGTCTCAATCGATCTACTCTTAAGGCATGCGTGTTGTGCACCGTTGAAAATGTGTGGATTGAGCTTGATCCTCAAATGCAAATCTAATAATCTCTACATTGTTTTAATCAAAAACGATGAGAGACTAATAGACCTGAAATCCTTTGGTGAGTTGTGGTCTATCTTCCCAGCCTTGGGGATGAAGACCACTCTCAGTTCGCTCCAGCATTCCGGGATCTGGAGGCATCCCTTAAAAAACTTCTTCAACCACGATACCAGAAATGCAGAAGCTGTCTGTATCATATCCGGTATTATGCCTTCCGGACCGAGTAATTTATATGGCTTGAATTGCATGATTGTCCTCTGTGATAAGTTCATTCAGAGCTGAATCATTTCCTATCAGTTCCAAGGTTGGCACATTGGCGTTGAAGATAGTTCGACCAATCAATGTTTGATCGACCTTGAAAGTATGCAGTCATGAGCAACTCCAGAGACTCCTCATTGTTACTCGAATATTTATCATTTGCACCGCACATTAGACCTTTTTTTGCCGGCTCTTTGGTAACTACACGCAAAAGTCTGGATACTTCTGTAGTACTATCAATATCCTCGCGAAATTCAGCCCAGGAGTCTATCTTTGCCTTCCTTCTGAACTTTTTTAGTCTTTCGAAACTAAGAAGACTTTCGTCCCAGTCTACTTGACTGTTACTGTGATTTACTTTATTAAAGAATCTTCTCGCTTCGCGCGTAATTAGTCCGAGCTTCAGTGTCCAACAATTACGGTAGAAGCTTGGAGGTCGGCAGTTTTCGTCTTCGTCTATACGATAGCTGATTCGGTGTTTAGTTAGCTCGGGTCGACTAAGCCCACTTTTTTTTAAGTTTGCATGGAACGAAGTTTTTCAATAGATAAAATCATTATTGTTTTCGCTCACCTTACCTAGTCCTACTGCAAAACAACAACATCAACAATTTTGAGAGCGAACTGTGCAGTCTTTATATTGTAGTCTTTGGCAATACTCGTGTGCATTCTCATTACAATAAATGAGAGGAAAAAAAAAAACAAGAACAACAACAACACCCTCTTTCGTTCTCAGTTAACATCATATACAGAAAGAAGAGCGTAATACTTATCTGTGTATGCAGTTATCAATAAATGAAAGGATAAATACAAAAATAACAAAAACACAAATTCAAGAAGTAACAAAGCATAACAAATGAAAAGACGTAATTGATACAATATGATGGTAACATTAAAAAAAAGAAATATAATAAGAGTTAAATACAATATATAAAAAACCTAAAACCAATGCACACAGATATAAAGAATATCATGAGAGACAGAAAATAAGGAAACAAATATTACAGCAGAAAAAGAACTTCGTTCCACCCGGGTGTCCCACGACACCTCTGTGACTTTTTAGTATATAAAACGATCGACTAAGTATTTATACGACACTTTAACTCGAGTTATAAAAAAAGGTCAAATTTCAAACGTGCATTTCGTCAGCTCGCTTCCTGTGCTTAGCTTGAGTAGAAAAGTCGTTTATAAATACATGCGTGCTAAGATTACCCAAGTTGACTAAAGACCGAATCAGCTATCATATAAACGAGGTAATAACCGACCTATTCTCAAAATTATCACATAATTGGTCAAAAAGCTCGTTGAAAGCTTCGCTGTTAAAAAAAGCTGTTTTTGTAATAATCTGTAAAGTGTTTGTTACCAGTCTGTAAACATAAGTTTACGCAGGTTGGCCAACTTAAAGAAAATTAAAATATGTTGGAAATATGAAATATTTAAAAAACAAAATATTATACAAAAAAAATCAGCCAAGTCTGAGTCGGACTCGCACACGGAGGGTTCCGTACCATCGTACAAGATTTTTTGCTTAAAATATAAAATTATGTTTATATTTAATAGCCTAAAAGAATACTACAATTAACAGCTCAAAGTACACTACAAAAAAAAAAAAATTGTTAAACAAAAGGTTAAATTAAAGAACAATGCTTTTAAAAATGTATATTTTTAGTATTTGTCGTTCTACACACAAGTGAATTACACACTTTGTGAAAATTTCAACTCTCTACCTATTACGGTTCATGAGATAGAGCAGGAGACGGACGGACGGACTTTGTAAGCTTAGTAATAGGGTCCCTCCCTATGGGTACGGAACCTTAATAAAAACAGGGTTCTCCGAGTAATTTTGACTATTTAAAATTATTTTTCTGAATTTGATTTTTCCCCCAAGTTGACAAACCTGATTTTATCTTATATGTGTTTGCGAATGTATGCAATTAATGGCACATTATTTTTGAAAATCGATAATTTTTCACAAAAATATTGACCGACTTTGAAAATGGATCAATACGATCACGAAATGATTTTAACACATTTCTTTTTCCGTAATTTTCTTCATCTTCCAAAATTTCCCCGAGCAAACAACAAAACACAAGATTATCCATTTTACATAGCGATAACAGTGCACACAAATATTTAACATTTTTGTCCAATTATCGAAAGACATGTTCTACCGACTATCTTGGCTGAATGATAGTCGATTTGAAAAGCTTTGATGATAAGAGATTTTTTTTCATATGGAAAAATGGCTAAACAGCGACAGCAACATAATGTTAGGCGTTGTCCAATTGTGTGATAATTTTGAGAATAAGTCGGTAAATTTCATTTTTAGTTATGATTTTGTGCAATAAATCGAAGTTAGTGTTCTCTATTTTTTCCAGATTTTCTTTATTTTTAAATTATTTTAATATGTAATTATAAGTACATAAATAAGTACTATTTTCGATTACAATATACGTTTTAATTATTTTTTTTGTTGAGATTTTAAGTTTTTATAAGGTATGTATGTACTTACAAATATTTGTGGCATTTTACTTGAATACATAAATTCTTAATTTTTATATTATATTAAAGTAATTCGTTTATTCAGGTTAACTGGAACAATGAATAAGTATTTAATTATTTTAAAATTTATTTGCTAATATTAATGTATGGTACGTATTTTATAATTTTTTTTTTTTATGTTTAAATATATTTTTTGTTCTTAATTTATAAAATTATATAAATAATTTAGTATTGATACATACAAATATTATTTACATTAAATAAAGTATTTATTAATATGTATTAATAAATTTAATTCGTTTGTTTTATTCATATACACTTCACATTATTATGAAACATAAGTTTGGTGTTTAGAATACATAGAACTGTGCATTTACATATTCAACTTCGCGCGGGTAATCGAATAGGTCAAGTTCATTTAATAGTCCATTTTTGTATCTCAATATATGTTTCTATACAAATTATTCCCTTAGTTTTTTCATGCTTTGGTTTTTTTCAATTTATATCTTTCAGGAATAAAAAAATCTAAAATCTTCAAATGAGTGCTGTTAATTTAGTCAAAAACCTAGGGAAGTTATATTCATTTTATTTTCTGACATAACCTCATAAGTTCTCAAAATGAAAAAAGTATTCATAATCATCATTTATTCATGTGAAGTGTATGTAAACTTTGGTGATACCAAAGTTAATATTTTATATTGTTTTCAGTTGTTTCCTGTGTTAATTTACATTAAAAATCCTTATTCAACAATTAAAACAATTTTAATAAAAGAAAATTAAATTTAAGAAAACAAGTTAAAGTTTTAAATTTTTTCCTAACTTAAAAACGTCATTAAATTTTTTAATTGAATTAAAAACTTAAATTATAAGACTTTTTGAAAAAGTAGAAATTTACTGTTTCGAATATTTTCGAAATAATTGTAATTATTGTAGGACATTTCGCCAAAACTAAATATATATATTTTTTTTATTTTCAATAGATTTTAAGATATGAACAGATTACAAATCATATTTTAATTAACAAATATAAAAAAGACTAACTTTGGCTATGCCGAAGTTGTAATACTCTTCACGCCCCTGCTAGTAGTCCGAGGGTCTTGAAATTTATAAGGTTGGTGGATTGTACAGTGTCCAAATTTCAAGTCGACAGTACAAAAAACAAAAAAGTTTTTCTAATAAGAACTTCCATTTGGATTCAGGTTTGTATGGGGGGTACCCCCCTAATGGACCGTTTTGACTGATTCCGACAAATGTACGCTACGTGCAGCTCTTTAACAGAAACACTGAGGGACTAGTTTGCATACATACAGACGGACAGACAGATCAACTTGTCTCGTCACGCTAGACAAGAATATATATACTTTATGAGGACTCCTTTCCTTCTGTGTGTTACAAACTTTATGAGAAACTTATAATACAATTCACTGCGTGAAGAGTATAATAACAAAAGAAAAGATAGTAAATCTTCAGCTCTGAAAAACAACAAATACAAACAGCTTTAATTATAAATGAAAGAAGATCGCAACATAACGTTAAAATTTGAAGATGATGATTTATTTTTTTTAATAAGATTAATTAAATTTATAATTTTTTTTTATAAAACTTTTCTTTTTGTTTCGTTGCTACAAAACTTCAATTTCAAATATATTTTTATCTTTTTCATTTATTTTTTGTGACTATAATATTAAAGATATTCTATATAGTTTGCCAACAATAGCTTTAACCATTTTTATTATATTGTAGTTGAAAATTTTTGTACCCTTCACACATTATGGTTACCTTTTATAAATCGAGAATGAATAAAATATGACATCTGCATCGTGAAGTTTAGTATTTTCAATTTGAAAAATACTCAGAATGTTATGACATACGAGCTATTTATTTTCTTTGCAGGCACTTGAATTATTTATATCGGCTAAAGATATGGCATTTTCTTGTGATTATGTTGTACAACTTTCGAGGTAATTTATCTCAACAAGAGAGCATTGATGAACTTAATTCGATGTTTGGCGATAAAGTGCCATCCAATTTGAGGTAGTTTTCAGAATTCAATTGTGGACACCGAGGAATTTCGTGAAGGTTATCCAAAATCAGTTATTTTGCCAGAAATCATTTATGCTGTACATGAAGTGATATTACAACATCAGATTAAGTCATCCCTTGACATTAGTTCCACTAGTGTACATTTGGCAGTTAAGAAGATTTCGTCGTTTTGGATACTACATAATTTGACGACTTCACAAAAGGAGGCTTATGTCGATCGATGCAAAGAAATTTGAAAACATGCAACTACAGTGCTTTAAAAGACGTTCATAATATCGTGACAGGTCATGGTCAGGTCAGGACGAATAATGCATCTATTATATGAGCCCGAAACAGCAATCGACTGTAAGGGTCTTCGAAGACAAGTTTAATCCAACAAAAGTTATTACGGACGCAAATGGTCGCCTGTTTCCGGTGACCACATACCGCACCATTACAGCAATATAAGACATTTAATTCTGAATGGTAGACAATCATTTGCTTGCCAGAAGTGTTTGATTGAATTGAAAAAAAAAACGAAACGCCGAAGACGATTCATTCTTCATCACGACAATGCGAGTTGTCACACATCGGATCACACAAAAGAGTTTTTGAGAACCCAATTGACAACTCGATGTAAAGTCCTGATTGGACAATCCGTGAGTTCATTTTGTTCCCACACATCAAAAACAAATTGCGAGGTCAACGATTTTTGACTCATGAAGAAGTGGTGATCCGTTCAAAATGCATGTTTGAAAATACATACTTCATTCGGAGTGGCAAAATTATTTCAAAAATTGGTTCAAGCGAATGCAAATGTGTATTGAACTTTATGGAGAATATATTAAAAAATAATAAAATCGTTCCCGAAGGAAAATATTTGTGTTCTTTCTACCTGAAACATAAAAGGTAACCCTCGTAATAATATCACTTGTTGTGATATTTCTAGCGTATTATAGATGTTTCGGAGACTCATATCAGGTAGTTAAAGTGAAAAAATTTAATTTCTTTATGTAAAAAGAAAAAAATCATAGGACAAATCGCTCATGATTCCCATGTATTTAATTTTTTGTTTGCGAAAAACATGAAAACTTCATGGAAAAAGAAGTTATACTTACATTAGATTCTTGGTGAATTTAAGTGGAATTTTGAAAATAAAAACTAACAGAAATACATGTTTGACAAAGACTACTTGCTTCATTTTAAAATATGTCTCTAAGCTTTACATGCAAAATTTGATCAACCCATTCCTACCGATTCTGTGGGACGATTTTGATGAAATAAACCCTATATGTTACTCACAATAAGACTTGTTGTCTTTCTGTAATTCTATTTTGAATTCATTGAGTGACTTTTACGTGATGCGCGCACAAACACTAGCAGTCTACGATTTTATTTTATGTATAGATAGATATGAGAATACTATCATTGCCAAGACTTAATGCTTTAGCTGTGCGCCATATCATTATTGTTATTTCCAGTTAATTGATTAAAATTCATTTTTATTGATTCCGAATGCATTTTTCATATTTTGTATTACTAAAATTAAATTTTTGTTTCCTTCAATTGGTACATTTTTCTCTATGTTCGATTCGATCTATTATGAAGGTTCAATGGGTTCATTAGAGATTTGACCAGACTAAGTACATATTTCATTTCATTGAGATATAGGAAAATCTTTAAACTTTTCGTTCTGTACAAAATTGTTTTAATGTTTCACTTTGTGTGAAAGGCAGGAAACTCGATGGAACCGAGAAGATTAAATGTTTGAATTATTATTCTATAGTTATTGTAATAATAGCTATTATTACTACTTTTATTTTTGATTATATGTAATACGTTTTTTTTTTTATTAGTTATTTTGTATTTTTCTATAATTTCGATTTGTGGCAGGTCAAATACATTTCTTAATGCATTCATGTTTATTTTCTTTTATAAATTGAGTGGGAATAGTGGTTAAATATTAAATTAGACATAAAAAAATAAGTTATAAAAATGTCAAATTACATCTAATTGTCTTCAAATGACAATGAACTCCATACATACAGACGTAAATATTTGTTTTTACCATTAAACTTACATACTCTCAACTGGGACTTAATTATCCTTAATAACTAAGAATGATTTGTTTAATTCAAAATGTATTTATGTGTGTGTAAATTGATTTATGTATGTATGAGTGTGTGTTTATCAACAATGTGTTAGCCTAAAACTAATCATAAAAAATAAAAATGTATTTCTATATATAACAACTACGAGGTACGAGGTTTGTTCAAAAAGTATCGCGATTTTTGAATTTCCGCGGGTTACGTATATTCAATTTTGGATTTTCTTGTGGCGTTATGTTGGTATTAAGTCCCTCACTTATGCTGACAAGGTCGGCCATTTTGAATGTTTAGTTAATTTTTGACAGCTGTTTTGCTTGCACGTGTTTTGGCTCGTCTTCGATTTTCGCCTATTCCAAAAAATGTATCAAAGAATCTGTATTAAATTTTGTGTGAAAAACAAAATTAAGTGCGCGGACGCATTCCGAATGTTGACTGTGGTATATGGTGAAGCTACCTTGGACCGAAGCAACGTTTATCGGTGGTACAAAATGTTCTCAGACGAAAACATTGGTGAAGTTAAGAAAATAGTATTGGCCAATCGAATCTCCGTTAGAGAAGTTGCTGAGGACCTAAACATATCGATTGGCTCCTGCCATTCGATTTTAACTAATGAGTGGGGCATGAGACGGGTCGCTGAGAAATTCGTACCAAAATTGCTCAACCAAAATCAGCATCGCGTTCACATTGCTTAGGAGCTGTTAAACTCGGCCCGTGACTCCCCAAATTTGCTCCAGAGGGTCATAACTAGTGACGAATCATAAATTTATGGTTACGACGTGGAAACAAAAGCTTAAATACAGATTCTTTGATACATTTTTTGGAATAGGCGAAAATCGATGACCAGCCAAAACACGTGCAGGCAAAATAGCTGTCAAAACTTAACTAAACATTTAAAATGGCCGACCTTGTCAGCATAAGTGAGGGACATAAGTACCAACATAACGCCACAAGAAAATCGAAAATCGAATATACGTAACCCGCGGAAATTCAAAAATCGCGATACTTTTTGAACAAACCTCGTATGTATTGTATTATCCAATTCAACTTCATTTGCAACTACAATATTTGCTGTACCCCACAGTTAGCAACAATTTTTTTCCCATGACCAACGAATATCTTGAATTATTATACATACAAGCAATATATGTAAATATCTATGCATTTCTTAAGCATACAAAATCAAAAAAGTATTTATATAAGAATAAAAAAATATGAAAAAAAAAAAAAATATAAATAAAGAAATTTGTTAAAACATGGCAACTTTTAATTTTTATCGTTTCTGTTTCCTTCGTTGTTTACTGTGAAATGATGATTGTTTTTTTTCGTTGATGACGTGGGAAATGAAAAAGAACAAATATTCTTAAAGTTGCTTCCAACTTTTTAATTCTTTACAAGATGAATAAACAAGACTCAAAAGAAGAAATAAATTGATGTGGATGATTCTACAATATTAGTTCTGGCTATAAATGTCAGTTCATATTGTAAGTATGTAGTATATGAGAGAGAAATGATTAGTGATATTGTAGTTTAAATGCATATCGTATTTTTTTTTATATGTTTTTGCTTTCCTTTTTGTTTTTTTGCTACACCATTTTGATTTTTATTTCATACTTTCGATAATTTCTTTAGACGATAATTTCACGTATGACGCGTCGATTTCGTGAGTTTGGGGTGGTCGAGTACTCGCCCTCGAAACTATCATCATAGCTGAGGGACATGTGCTGCTGTGGCGGTAACACTTCATCTTGTTCCATGTGCTCGATGTTGTAGGGATTAGGGAGGCCACTTACGTCGTGATATGGTGAATCTGTAAAAGTAAATTAAACAAAGTGTGAAATGAGTTTTGAAACTTTTTATTGTGACTACTCGTCATCAATCAACAAATTCAGCAAATGTTGCAAATTTTAACTAAACTTGATTTTAACTTAACTAAAAACTAAAAGGGAAATTCAACAAAAATTATTGGTAATTGAAAATTTAATCACAGACAATTCAAAAGTTGAAAAAAGACGATTATCAATTACTTAAAGTGCAGCGCGGACGTATATACATATTTAGTAATAAAAAACTAAATCAATGAAAATATAAAAATTATATATTTATATGTATGATAAAAGAAGTATATAAGTGCAAGCACTTACTTCGGACGCTCTCCGTTAGAGCGTGACGTCCTGAATTATGTCTGCTAAAGTTACATTTTTTTGTTAGCGTTTAAGAGAAGAGAAAAATTAAGAAGAGTAAAAATAGCATTAAATGAAACCAACCAATTGGAAACTTGTCAAAGCAAGCTTTCAACAACAAATAAGTTAAAGAGCTTACAGTCAGTGCAAGACCTCATTTAGATACTCATAAATGTATCCATTTACATATTTTATTTATTTAATAAAGATAATAAATAAAGTTTACAAAACGTTAATAAGAAATAGAAAGCAAGCACTGGTTACTGAGGCCTTCGGCACATCCATTTACAAGGGGGACCACAATAAAAACGGGAATTTCGTCATAACTTCTTTATTTCTTTATATTTTAACACCAAATTTTGATCACCTTCAAAGTATTCGCCATTGACCACAACGCACGTCTCCAAACGATTCTTCCATTGTTCAAAACAGTTTTTAAATTCACTCATCGGGATGTCCTTTAAGCCTTCCAGCGATTTTTGTTTCACCTCCTCCTCAGTGGCAAAACGCTTTCCTTTCATATTCCTTTTGAGTCTGGGGAACAAAAAGAAGTCACAGGGGGCTAGATGCGGTGAGTATGGGGGATGGACAATCGGTGTCATGGCGTTTTTGCTCAAGTCGACGCCTGAAGTCGACGCTCCCTTTGCTCGTCTGTGAGAAGGCGCGGGACGAATTTGGCTGCAACCCTTCTCATGTGCAAATCTTCGGATAAAATTATCTGGATTGAATTCCATGACATTCCCGACATCTCACAGAGTTGATCAATGGTTCGGAGACGGTCTTCACGAACGAGGGCATTGATTTTGTCGACGTTTTCATCAGTTCTTGACGTTGAGGGGCGTTTCTCCTTTTTTAAAACGAGAAAACCAATCATAAACTCTGGTTTTACTTAGGGTAGCATCCCCATAAGCAGTCTTAAGCATTACAATAGTTTCCGCGGCCGATTTCCCCACAAAATTTCACAGCCGCGTGTTGTTCTCGGCAATCTGCCATTACGTTTTCGCCGAAATGTAAAAAGTTGTTTTACTAAAAAACATCTCACAGGCGAACCGATGCACTCACAGCGACACAACTTTGCACACTGACGCAGATGGCGTGACACTAACGGACATGTGGTCAAACAATAGGTTCCCCAACTCTCCCTCCCCGCCACAGCGTAATTCCCGTTTTTTTGTTTTTGGGTCCCCCTCGTATATCCTACATATTTATTTATTTTATGTATAAATGTATGTACCAGAGAAGTGCAGCGAGTGCTTCGTTTTCATGAAGAGCTCTCAAATCAACGAGCTCTTCGCAAAACGAAGACAGCTCTCACTCACAGAAAAATGGATAATGAAAATGAAGAAAGTGATGCTTCAGATCCATTTTCTTCATTCTTCACTCTAGATTTCTTCGTTTTCTTCATATGATGCTAGTTTGGTTCGTTTGTGTTTCTATTGCTAATTAACATTGTTTTGTCTTGTTTGTCATATCTACACAAATTCATATTGAAAAGGTCTTTTGCATGTATTTGTATGTCTGTCTGCTTGTGCGCTGCAGTCGACTATTGCTTTCTACCTGTACCCCCTCCATCACGCTCTCTACCTTTTCGTTTGCAATCTACTATAGTTTCATTTCTTGCTTTTTTGGTTAGATAATTTTCAATATGAATTTGTTCACTTATTTAAAATGAGTAAAAGTATTACTCGTATTTTGCGTCTGCGGTATAAAGAGTAATAATATCAACTTTTTATGTACTCCTTCGAAACGTACTGCACATTTTATTTGTGTACTATAAGCAAAAATGTATGTACTTTTTTGTTCTTTTCAAGTATACTTACTTAGTAAGAGCGGTGCGAAGTGAGCGAACGTAATAGTGGCTTTACAGTGAGCTAAGACTCGAATCTATGAAGATGCGACTATGATTCGAGTTCCATTTGAACCCCCAAAACCCGTTGCGTATGCGCCTGCAATTAGCCACAACGTTCCATTTGTTAGTATAATCAAAACAAACAACAGTTCTTCGTGATACTAAAATAGCACTGTAAACAACAAAACCGAAACTTCGTGATACGAGCCACTGTAAACCCACTATTACCTTGTTTCTATGACGCTTAAATCGATTCTGCGAGAATCGATATAACGAAAACTTTATGTATAAACACTTTTTCAAATCGATTTTCACGCACGAATCGATTTGACGATTTCAGTTTTGTAAATCGATTTCCAATGTCATGTAAACACTCAAATCGATTTGAAATTCAAAATATTGTTTCATAACAGTTGCCATGTGGTAGAACTATTTTGCTTTATTTTATCTTTTTTTAATAATTTGTGATTTATATATTGAAAAATCATTGTAGAACGTTATTATCAGGATAAGTATTTTACATTTATATATTATTTTTTTCAATGTCATTTTAAAAAAAAACTTATTCTGTTGAGAAAATCACATTATATTTTATGCATATGGCAACTCGGACATGATCTAGTCAAACCGATGTGGAATGTCTCATGTAAACATAAGCACAAAAATTTATATTCGTTATATCGATTCTCGCAGAATCGATTTGAGAGTCATATAAACAAGGTATATAACACAAACTTAACAACCACGATCGTGCACATTCTCTCAATTCTCTCTCTCTCTCTCTTTGTCAAAGCGTAGTATGTATTCTTGTATACTTCTTGATCAAAAGTCACAGTGATCAGAAGACCAAGAAATCCTTTATGGATTATTGCCGTTCCTGATTATTATTAATATTTATTATTTGATTCATTTTCATAATGAGATTATGTATTCATTTAATTTTGAAGTCATTAATGCAACGACCTCAGCTAATAGATATGTACAGGCATATGTTGCTATTTTTTAATATTCTCGTACTCTAAGCTTTATACGTGCATAGAACTAAACCATACCAAGCAAAATAACTAAAATATGCGGTAGGTACTGCACATTTTATTTATGTACCATAAGTGAAACTGTATGTACTTTTTTTGTTCTTTTCATTTTTGTGTATTTTATTCAAATAAAATTATTTCAAATAATTTATTTGTGACAAAATAAAATTATTTCAAATAATTTATTTGTGACATAAAATTAAAGATGAGATTATTAAAAATTATAAAATAATACTAAAAATTCATTTGATAAAGATAAAGTAAAAAGTAATACTAAAAATTAAAAAATAATACATATAAAAAATTAATTTATTCGGGTAAAAAAAACAGTTTCTTCAAAATTTTCGATGTTGGAATGGAGGAACATTTTTTGATTTATTGCATCGTCATGTAATGTAATTTTCGCGCGTTTTTCCGTTATAAGGCTCCTCGCTATGAAGGGTCTTTCTGAAGCTGCACTAGTTGCCGGCGCAGCTAAAATTTTTAAACTCGTTTTGTACATATATGGATAATTATCTTTATTGTTGCACCACAATTGCACAACGTTGAATTCTTCACTGAAAGGAATGTTGAAATTTTGATATAGCCGTATCTCATTTTCGATTTCGTCGTGTGCATCATTGCTTCGGCAAGGTCTGCAAAAATCATCATAAATGGATTTTTTTTTGTGTTGTAGACTGCGATTTCAAATCATTATTTTATGTTATGACATCGTTAATAAAATACTTCATAAATTCCCGAAAATTGTCAATGATATCTTTTTTTCAGTTTCCGTGAATTTCGAGGGGTTATTTGTTGGCGGATATAGAAATAAGGCAATATTATGAAACTTTGAACAGTTTTGTAGAACAACAGTATCCAAGAGATCAGTCAACACACGTTTACATTGTTTAATTATTTCGTCCGCAATTTTTGAAGAACATAATTTCTTTTCTGACTTCTTCGAAGTGAAAGTCGTATAAATTTGAAATGTTTCTTGATATTGTGGTGCGATGTGGCATTAATTTGTCAAGTATACATACTACGCTTTGACAAAGAGAGAGATAGATAGAATTGAGATAATGTGCACGATCGTAGTTTTTTTTTTATTTCTTACACCATGGAAAAATACTAAAAATTGAGTGTAAGCAATTATTGAGAGCGTAACAGGCCAAATTGGCATCACCTCTATTTCTTACACCATGGTTTTTTCGTTTGTGTGTTTCGTTCGCCCACTTCGCACCGCTCTTACTATGTAAGTATACTTAAAAAAAGAAAAGTACATACATTTTTGTTTATAGTACATAAATAAAATATGCAGCACGTTTAGAGTAAGATTACTACTAGTCAGCATTTGCAGTTAGTAAATAAAAAAGATGTTTTATTCTCGCGTACGAATTTTACTATGTACGATGAACGATGGTATATTAAATATGTAGTACATATTAAGAATCCATATATTGCACTCCTCTTGTACATACATAGTTTTCTTTTTGCAATTCAAATTTAAATTAATTCAATCACACATACTATGCATACAGGTAATTCTAGATTTAATTAGCAACAAAACATCTTCGCTAAGATAATCAATGATCATAAATAGCAATTTTAATATAATCTGTGTGGACTTAATAGCCCTGAATAGACCGATTAGATCCTTGGAATTACCAGATGACCAGATTGAGGTAAATTTTCATGTCGAGCTGCAGGACAACAACATAGACAAACAAGAGGATTTCTATTGACAATAAAGCCCAACGGGAAAGCACTGTATTTGTTAAATAATGTGTACATTCTTTCATTACAATCGCACATGATGTGCAGATTTTTACTGTTTCTATTTTTTTCCAAAGTGAATGCTATATTTTGGATCAAGTTTTATATCTAATAGTAGACAGTTAACCTTCAATTCATTTATTTTGGTGGCGGGATATCACTCTATTGCATACATAAATGGATTAATGTAAAAAAACATTTAATATGAATTATTTTGAAATGTCACTCACAAGTGGCGCGCTGAGAATAAGTCAAATTCAAAAGCTTTAATCAGTTATGGTAAGTTCGAAATTCAAATTGACAAACAACGAGAAACAACTTTAAATACTAAAGCATATTTCAAGGGTTGCCTTAGGTCAACCAATCTCTTAATATTGCTATTGTACACAACTAAAATATTATTGTCGATTGATTTATTGTATATTTTAAAAGACGAATAATGAAGACAGCAAAAAATCCTTTCGCTTTCACTTTGCAATTCAAATCTAACAAATATACCAACAACAGCAATCATAGTGAAGATTTTATTTTATTTTTTAGTTTTAACACATCGAAATTTCTGTATATGCTACATGTCTAGGTTAGAAAGATTATTTTAAATATAACAAGTGAAACAAAGAATAATTTTGGCTATGCCTAAGTTGTAATACTCTTCAGACACCTTTTATACCATCTGATTATTGTTCTAAGTTAATGTTTTGTATGGAAGGTACCTCTCCTAGTGGCCCCAGGGTGGGTTAGATACTCATAGTGTCCAAATTTGATTTTGGATCTGGGTTTGTATGGGGGTACCCCCCTAGTAGCACATTTCGGCTGATTTCGACAAATGTATTGTGTATGGTAAAAGAAAACTTTGTGCAAAATTTCAGCTCTCTAGCTCAAAAACTGAGGGACTATTTTGCATATATACTGACGGAAGGCTAAATCAACTCGCGTCGTCGTGCTTTATGGGGTCTCCGATGTATCCTTTTGTGTTTTACAAACTTATAATACTATTCACTATGTGAAGAGTATAAAAATTAAGCAAATATTGATTTTGACTAGCTCCACTAATAATTATTGTGATATTTATAAAAAGAAAAATATGCATAATATATCAGCTCATAAACTCTAAATATGTTGAAGAATAATAGTTTTCAAAAATATACACAGGCTCAGGACTGTCGCGGTGATGTACGATAGCAATACTTTATAAGGACTTAAAGGTTTCTTTCACTTTGTTACAAAATGTTGAATACTCTTAATATCCCACATTAACTTCATCGAAAGCTTATTAATTAAAAAAAACTGTAAGTGGAAATAGACGCTTTCTCATACGAAATACATATGTACGACCTTAATGCAAGCAGAAGATCCTAATTCAGCCTTAGCATTGGTAACAGATGCCAATACACACATCATGGGCAAGCTTCATAACAACTAAATCCTTTTCAGAAACTCTTACATATTTTACATTAATTTTCTGGGCACAAATGAATACCTCCACAAAAAAAAAATAAATAAATAAAGATAGAAATACATAAATTCGACAATAGAAAATCGATTAGCACTTTCACGATATCGTTTTTGGAACCACTTATTGGCAGTGCTTATACTAAAAACGAACTCTATTGTATTTTATAACTCTTTGAAGTTCTGAAATCTTTTTACAAGTAGAACTTTTCAGTAAAGTTATTATTCAACTCTTATAGTTTGTTTTCGTCGCTTTCTAGTTTTTGAAACATTATTAAGCCTAGGATTTTAGTACGTACAATAGAGCGGGCATAACTCGAAACAAACGCAATAAAATATATCTAGTAAAGCTTAAAGAAAAACACCTCCATTGTAACACAGTTCAGCTATAATAATTTTCGCACCATATAACTCTTTCTTGTAGCTGAGTAGTGTCAACCCTCTTAAATTATAGCCGAACAGCATATCAATGACCTTTTTTTGCTAACCTTGGGCCGAAGCTCATGGCTGTATGTGATTATAATGCCAAAATGAGGATCTAGACTTACTACATCTAGAGGAAAAAAACTTTTTAATTGTATACTGATTATAAAGCTTGACGTTATTTTCACAGGGTCAGCTGATCAAAAGAAGATTCCCGGCCTCATCGATTTCGGAGTTTCTAAGGGTATCGATCGTAACCTTATAGATGCGACTCTATCTATAGAATTGTCTTCTGACTATTCTCCGAATATTTTAACTATTAAATATAACCTTAGTTGCAACAATGCAGCTGGTCCTTCCCCCAACTTAAATATCGGAAACATATACAAAAAAAATAATTTTCGATGGAGTCAACAACGAAATCGACATCCAAATCAGTACAATAATTGAATCGTTGCACCTGGATGTTAGGCCAGCAACAGTCACAACCAAGAGTTGTGTTGTCCCAGATCGTGTTATTCTTGAATCGATTGAATGCTTAGTTAAAAAGAAACAAGATTTAAGAAAGCTTAGGCAACAACAACGTTCTCAAAATATTAAAAAATAAAAAAGGATATATACAGATATGGTAATTTTACTCTTTAAAAAAACAACAGAGTATCCATTGTGGAAAGCAATTAAAAACATAAAAACCCCGATATTTTTCCAGTCATAAATCCGACTAGGGAATTGTGATTGGGCACGCACCGATTCTTTAAAATGATGCGTGTTTGATGAACATTCGGAATCTGATTTCACCACAAATCCATCTTCCGACCTCATGTATTCCACATAACCCACCAGAAAAGCCAATAGTTTTCAAAACAAAGAACTAAATTAAAATGATTAATCAAAATCAACTTAAAAAAGTACTTGGTCATGAAAAAATAAGCCAAAGAATTGAAAGGAGCTTCCAAATACTGATTGGAAAATAAAATTTAATTGGTTAGTGATCAAGTCTCTACCTATTGCGATTCATGAGATACAGAATCGAAAAAACGTGACGATTTTTATTTTTTGACTCAAAATTTTACTCTAAATTTTTGCCCAGCACCGCTAAAGAAGTTTCACTTCCAAAATCTTGCAATTTTTATTTTTTGGAAGTTCAAAACCCCTGCGTACGCGCCTGACCTTGTTACAAAACGATATCACTAATAGAGAAAAATATTTTCTCAATCGGCCATGTAGAAAACTTATACGAAATAATTCATGAACACCCTCATTCTGTTTGCCATTCGTAAACCAGCTATTCTCGTATACACAACTGCCAGTTGAATGTAAACAAACAATTGAAAATTACTAAATAAAAGTGAAAAAAGTAAATTTATTGACGAATTTTATAACAACTTATTAAATTGACCTGTTACATCATTTCATTACCACACGCATTGCCTTCCATTCTCTTTAAACTTCATCCATGTAAAGAACAGAAAACACGTTAAAGCGAATGAACTAATTGAATTTATGACTCACCTAAATGTTGATCAACACGTTTTTTTGGCTTTTGAACAGATGCGTAGGGATCACTGCAGTAGTCCTGTCTTGATGGATTTTGACTGTTACGTAAGTTATGATACTCATCTCCATGTTGGCTCGGCGTTGCAGTCAAATGTGGATATGTTGCATAGTCATCAACGGCGCCATAACCACCATGAGTGAGGGGATCATAGCCATAAGTGGATTGTTGTTCGACATAAGTATTGTGCGGTGCTGCTACGAGACCCTGCTGATTGCCAGCAGCGGCAGACATCTTTACTTGCCACAATGAGTCTTGCGAATTAACACTACCGCCGTTGTTTGAATTTGAATAATTGTTCTCCATATAACCCATGTTGACCCCTGCAAAAGAAAAAACATATTTAAATTTTAAAATATTTACACCAAAATTTGTTGTAGCTTATTCTATGAGGTTTTGACTTTTCATAATGTTAGTGGATCAGTATATACTGGAAACACAAGGATTTGAGAAAAGTGAAACAACAGTTGCAAAAATGTTTTTTCTTATACGACAGATATCTTAGACTTACATATATGTATTACCAAAATGATAATAAAAACACTAAACTTTGTTGTTGGCTTTAGCTTTTCTTAGAATTCTGATTCTGCTTTTAATATGTTGGGTTCCAATATTAGTCTCAGATTTAAAAATACCAAAGATGTGAGATCTTTTTGATCATCATCACGCCGTAGAAAATTATAATATCGTTTTCATTATATGGTAAAGGAGAAGCTTGAATTTAAAAAAAAAAAAAAACATACTGGAACTGATAGTATTTATTAAGTTTTAGCGATCTAGCCGTAGTCTCCGTTTGTGCAATACCGTTTCTTTTATTTCTTTGTATATTTATGACCAGTTGTGGTTTTGGTTGCAGTAGACATATTTTGAGAGTTGCGAATTGGATGTAGTTTGCTACTAACATTTTCAAAAAAATTGTACGGAAGTACAGTCGAACTCCTCTATAACGAACTCCCCAATAACGAAAACCTGTCTATAACGAGGTAATTGTCTGCCCCCAACGACTTCGTTATAGAGGAGTTCGACTGTATTTCCAATCTGTTAAAAACGAAGCTCTTTCAGAATAACATTTTACATTTCATGTTAAATAAATTAGAGAATGATGAGATGACATATCCAGGCCATTTACATTGCATAAGTTAGCATTTGAAATAAGTAAAAGTAATGAAAAACTTAATTTGAAATATAAGGCACCTATAATTTTCTTTTTTTTTATTGAAATACATATACTTATGTATTCCTCACACACAACCCAAAACACATAGTCCCCAATGTAATTCGAAATGCATGGAATATTAGTAATATATATATTTTTTTATTGGGAGTAGAGTGTATTCCATATTTTTTTAACAAATCTACCAATCAAAATTCAGCCCTCTTAACTCCTCCAAATAGTAATTTGCACCAAGGTTTTAGTTTGAGACTAAAAAATGACTAGAAGTCTACTTTGTAGTATAAAGTGCGTTTTCATTTATCTGGTGCCTTAATCAAATTCATGCATTTTAACTTTTGCGACTTCAGAATAATATACCGCTGCAATTTCTTAATGTAATTTTTTTCTATATTTATATATGTACTCCTTGTTTTCTAATTAGTCCTCAAAATATATTTCCGTAGTCACTTAATCATAACATTGTGAATGCATAATACTTATAAAATATTTAGAGTATTATACGAGTACAATACTTCTCAAAACATATTTTGTAGTATGTACAAACAAACATATGTATGTTAGGTGTATGTCTGCCTTTTTACACAACTTTTCGTTATTATTATAATTTCTATTTTGTTATAAATCAGAAACATATAGTAAAATTGCGCCATAAAACAATACAAGTTTTTGAATTTTGAATACAACAAAAAAGACACATTGAACAGTAAACGGAAAAGTTGTTGAGAAGAGAGGAGAAATAATCCACAATACACTTTTATTCGCTTTCTTTTGAGAGTGCGTTATCTTTTAAACATAAAATGACAAATTTAGTAAATTTTTCTTTGATCGTGATTGCACATTTTCTTAGATTTCTGTCAAGTTGCGTGTTCGCTTTATTATTATCTTTGTTTTATTCGCTCCATTTGTTGGATTTTTCAATGGTTTTAATACACGCACGCTTGTTATTAAACATATTTAATAACTTGACTGGCTCGTTGGCTCAATGGTTAGTGCGCCAAGCTGACATCCTAGAGTCGCGGGTTCGATTCCCGCTCAATTGCAATTGGTCCTGCAATTTTCTAATTTCCTCCAATCCTTCCTAACTCTCTCCCTGAGTTGAAGGCCTTTGACGGTATTGTTCATATACTAATAACTAAATTATAATTTGTAATTATAATCTTAGTTCTATATAAATAAATAAAAAATATTTAATAACTTGTTTTATAACAGACTCCATTTTAATTCTTCTTGCAATACGTTTTCTAATTGTAATTTGTGTAGCATCAACTAAATACGAGTATATTGATATTTTTCTTTCAATATTAATTTGAATAAAAGTACACTTAATTTTGATTATCTTCTTACTCTCCCATTAAAAGCAACATCAACATATATAACAGACAGTAATAGTAAAACCAAAGAAACCAACAATAAAACACAAAAACTTTTATTATTATAATCTTAATTATTAACATTTTTATCATCAAAAAAACTTTTCTTAATCTTAACAAAAATCAGAAACTTTGATTACTTTTCTTAGTTCGGTTTTGTGATTTTTTCTTTGTTATTTTTGTCTTTTTCATTAGGAGAAAATATGAACATATTTTTTTATTAAAAGAAAAAGATACTTCATATTACTGGAATGGGCAATCTGCATCGTGAAGTTTGGCATTTTTTAAAACTAAAAATACTCAGAATGTTTTGACAGGCAAGCTCCATTTATTTTCTTTGCATGCTCTTCAAAAATGTATGCACTACTGCATGTACATTTGGCAGTCAGGAAGAATTATTCGCGTTAACATAATACATAATATAATACATAATTTGGAAATGTTGATGCGTTCAAAATACACGTTTTGAAGAAAAATAAAACAACAATTTAATTACTAAATGTGCTTAATCCGATCACATTATCAAAATTAATTTTCCTGTGTTATCCAATCGACAACATGGAATGATTGGTAAGGCGCACTTGGGTCATTATGGATTGTGGAAAGACTTTATCAATTTTAATGTTGAGAAACTTCTTTCACAAGAATCCACCGAAACAAATATGTAGTTTTAAAAAAAAGTAATTTCTTCTCTTTTTGCCTTTGCTTTTCGCTTCTGCCTCGTTATTTTACGATGTCGCAGTAAAGCAATAAAAAATGCATCGAAAATAGTCAAGCAATTTCAATTTCGATTCGAAATACATATCGAAGCCCACACGTTTGGATACTTTGGCTTTCAAGAAAATATTTTATTTTGATTTTTTATGACACACTTTTCCTGAGATAGTACATGTGTTTGTATATACTTTTGTGCCTTCTTCTAGGACTTCACACCAAAAAGAAAATTAGCATAAAAAACCTGTATTCACACAAAGCTGTTATGAATGTGAATCCTGTTTCTCTTGTATCGGTATTTTCTCTTCAGCTGCTGGGATCACACATCTCTTCGATTGTTGATACAAATTTCTCAAAATTATTCTTCAGTAGTTTAACAGCGTCCATGAGTCTTTTCTCATTAGTCTTTTGACCGATACGCCTACAGTTTTCAGTAGAACTTCCCATCGAAAGAACGTGTAAACTCTTTCTACTGTTCCGAAAAAAGTTACATGTGAACTAACGCTCCCGAAAGAGTGCACTCCACATTATCGAATGATTAGCACAAGGCATTAACAATGCTTTAGGATTGTGTTCTTTGAATTTTGGCTTGTACACCACCATGAACTCCTGGCATGGTTGCAGCGTTATCATATCCTTGAGCCCAGATATATGACCAAGTTATCACTGTCCAGCTGTGTAAGACTATTTACAGAAAGTTCGACAGCAGTCTTCGAAATGATTCCTTCACATCAACTCATTATGAACATTTGATGACATAACTCATCTAATCAACATAAAATATGTCTGGAGTGCTATCGAAAAGAATTCCGAAATATTTAGGCCTTTTTATGTCATCCACAATGTTATTTTTCATCTCTTTCCCCAAAAGGTCGTTGAACTTATGTTGTATTTCTTTTGAAAAATAAGAATCTACCTGTTTCCTTTTGTACGGGCGATAGCATATTCAAATCTCAACATATGCTTCTTCAGCATTGGCTTATATTTCGACAATAGATTAACTAATTCTAAGATTGCCTCTATTGTCTGATGAAATCCCCTCTCTATGCTTACAACAAAATTTTTTTTTATTGTTCGTGCAGATGTTCAAATGGTTGGCTACTAACCTGCGCGAATGAGTTGTCAACTCTTGTGCTTGGCACAATTATCTGAGATGTTTGACTAAGACTACTATTTGATAATATGTCTCTAAGCTTTATATGCAAAATTTGATTCATCAATTCCATCCTTTTCCAGTGATCCGCACCAAACTTTATACTCTCCAGACTATGCTGGATTTTCTCTAAATATTTCATTATCGGTAAAGCGGTTTCAGAGCCCATAAGGAGCATACATACATACAGCTAGTTCCATTTATATACTTGGCCCACAAATAGATAAATAATTAATATTTCTTTGTATGGAAATTTACGATATAGATTGAAACTAAAGTGTTGCAATTAAAGTTACGATGCGAGTAATTTAAAATAATCATTGGCATTTTCGTTAGAAATAATTTAGTCTGATAACATATCATATCTAAGCAACAAAATTTTGTGTAAGTATTGCAAAATGTCAAGTCACAATTTAAATGTTCCGATAGGAGTATTCCCCATCTAAGATAATCAATAACTAATTGAAAGCATACATTTTTGTGGACAGTTGTTCACCACTGTATATCTCGGGTAATTGGAATTGTACAGCAGATAGAGATTTATTCTTGCCATCTCCGTTGGCCTCAAGCACGACTTTTTAGACAAGCCTATGAAGCTCGTCGGTTAGTTTCTATAAAAAAAATTATTTTTATATTACAATTCCAAAATCTAAGCATGTCAATATCTTATATAAACTAATATAAGTTAATAATAAGCCAATTAACGAAAAGTACATCAACATATACATATACAAAGAAGCAAGAGATTGCTACATTGAAATGCAATTATTTGAGTGGAAGTGTGTGGTGAAAGCGATTCTCATGGTACTAGCAGTGTGTTGCTTTTTGCAACACCATAAATGCAATAAGCACAATAGCACACTTTCCATATGAGTACGAGGTCAGCAAGTGTAAGCCAATGCCGCTAAACTGTGCAACAAAAAAATCACAAACCTTAAAGATTGTTATTGAAAATCATTTTTAAGTGAACATACAGAAATTCCACAAAAGCAATCGAATAATAATTCCTTTTTTCCATGAGGGTTTTAAAATCATCGTGTATTTCAGCGATGCAACTTTTCCATAGTACAACGAAATTATTTTTACTTCAAGCTGGAATATGCAACATAAATGTGCGTATTAAACTGTAATTTCTTTTTGATTTGTTCGTTCTTTCATTGTTTTTCTTGTTAAGAAGAATAATTCAACTGCTGTCACTCAAAAATAAAAAAGTTTCCCTTTAACTCAGCAAAACAAAAACATAGTGAAGAAAAATAATTCAGCCAAACAAAAAAAAAAAAAATAGTTCAGAAAAAAAAAATAATTAACTGTAAAAGATTTATATTTATCAGAGAGTTACGTTTTGTTTAGTTGTAATTCTCCTTGATTACCTCAAAATGATTTTTTCTTGTGTAATTAGATTCGAATTGTTTCCTAGAACAAATAACACCAACATAAAGAACTTTGATAAGTTCACTCTCGTAAGTGGAAGCGAATGATCGATGTTCCTTCCTCAGTTTGTGAAAGGGTATTTACAATTGACCAATTGCCACTTTTTTAAGTAGGGTTATGGCTTGCTTACGCAAATAAAATTGCGCAATGGGTCCAGAGATTGCAGTAATATTGATAACAATTAATAATTCTAGGTTAGTAATAATGTATTGACTTTTATATTAAAATAAATAAAAACCGTGAATAGAAAAAAATTGTAACGTAATACAACAAAAATACTTTTCATTTTAAGCTTATTCGCTACTTTGTCTTTTATTAACTGCACAAAAAATAAGATAAAAAATTAAAAGTATAGCTCTATGTGATGTTCTGCTGGTGGGCGAGGACAGTACCGAGCAATGGGTAATGCCATTGGACGAATGATACAGACCGGCGCAGACATGGAAACAAGTTTTCTATGTTAGTTTAAAAGCGAAATACCGTTTAGAAAATTTCTGTTTCAAGAAATTTACAACAACTAAGATAAAGAAACAGAGTGTGTGTGTCGCAAATGGATGCAACGTGTGTCTGTGGTTTTTTCGATGTGTGAACATAATGGACTACACCATTTTACCAAATGTGGCCATCAGGTTGATAAATGTCTCGTCATCGATTTCCGCACTCTTCGTGCCACTACACAACAGTACTACTTGTCGTCAATTCCATAGACAGCAGGCGGGATTTCATTTTGTTTTGTGTTTGCGGTGTATAAAGAAAAATCACCCGTAACAAAGTGAAATATAAAATCATCGCAGTTTTTCGTAACATGAGATATACAGACGGGGTATCCAGCATGCCTTAAAGTAAGAATACATTGAAAGCATTGTAAGTATGTACTTACATTCATTTCCGGGTAACGTGTGCCCTGTCAAACTGGGTATGCCTGTTACAATATTACCAGAGCCAATACCACCAGTGCCTACCATACCCGTACCCGCATGGTAACTATAACCATTTTGCGTTGCGTAGAGCGCACTCTTTTGTTCCTCCATGCTAAGTGCGAGGTCCATTGAGTGCTCAAGAGCCTTATTGTCTAGGCCACTTGCTGGGTAGTAGGGTGGAGGCGCTTGGTTCTGTTGGGCAGCAACAATTGATGGCCGTACAGAGTCCATTTCGTAATCCTTGGCCGCTACACTTTTCTTCGACTGATTGCGTTTGCAACGGCAAAACATGAGCAATAGACCAGCGAATAATGCGAACACAATACACGACACTATAATCGCAATCAATGTTGGAGTGGCCAGTGCATTCGCTTCTGCAATATAGGGATGTCCAACTAGAAGAAAAATAAGAGGATATGAAACAAATGCTCGAGTGATTGATTAAATGCATCGATGGGTAGGAAGGATGCGTAGAGCATTGTACAATGGTACGCAGACATTAGTTAAAAAAAATGTACATCAATCGTCCAGTTTGAAGTTGGAATTTATACTTACTCTCGGCATCGGTATAGTCACCGCAGTGATCTCGGTTTGATTGTAGACAAAGCTTTACTCGTACACTAGGATTGCCGTCATCTATAAGCGCGAGAGTGTTTAATTCATTATCATCATCGCCCTCACTTGTGGTATGGCCAAGTGCTCGTCCACCACCGCTTCTTCGTGGCATCAACAATCGATCTATGACTTTCTCCTTATGTGTGGGTCCAGTACCAGAGAGTGAGAGTGAAACAGTATCAACATATTCCCATGCAGCCATAGGCGTTTCACCGTTGATCATTGTCTCTACAATGGCTTCAAGAGCTAGACAGGTAGCGCCCACATTAATGCCTATTGTGCGTGTGCTTGGTTCGTAAGTAACTTGCATGGGTGGCGGTATGCGACTGACTTTCGTTGTAGTCATTATTTCATTAGAGTACGGAGAATTACCCTTTGGATTTAATGCGTTCACCTTAAATGCGTAGCTCTGGTGCTGATCCAGAGATGATATCTTGCAGGGATTATCTCGGTGACAGTCAACTTCGACCCATTCAGTATGAGCGATGGCCAAAGTGGCGCAATCAGGTATCAGTTGTTCTTCGCGTGACATCGGAACACGTTTGTAACTAACGAAGAATTTGGTTTTGCTTAAACCACCATCGAAACCGGGATCCCAGCTGAGTATAACAAAGTTGGAGCCCACATCAGCGGCTCGTAAATTAGTTGGTTTCTCTGGGGCGCCTTTCTGTTGAAGACGTATGGGAGCTCTTATCGTGTCGAGTGAATTTACTACACGGCAAGTGTACTCTCCGTAATCAGAATGCGCTAAAGAGTTGATGCGTAAAACAGAAGTGTAAATATCGTTGTTGTCCGTTGTGGTACTGATTTCGTAATGACCGTCAGATGACATGGTCAGCGGCGACGGATTGTTACCGAATTGCCATTGAAATTCAGGTTTTGGATAAGCCTGCACCTTGCACACAACCTCAGCTGTTTCACGTATATCAAAAGCCACCTTATTGTATTGGTGAAGAACGATAGGCTCGTGTTCTATACGTAGCTGCATACTAGAATTGGCTGAATTTACTTCATTTTGATATAGGCAAGTGTATAGGCCTCGATCACCGGGTACTAGGTGGTTGTTATTGGGACGTGATTTGCCGTGAAACTTAAGCATGCTTTGTACTGTAACCATGCCGTTGGGTCCTTGATCGGGGTTTGTCTTAACTTCATAAAGATTCAATTCAGGCAGTATTTCAATACCATCTTTAAGCCACTTGACACTCGGCGCTGGCTTCCCTTTGGCGCTACAAGTAACAGCGTAGTCGTTGTCTCCTACTGGACGCGTTGTGTGCTGCTGTAGCTTAGCTAGAAATTGAGGCGGCTGGTGTATTTCCAGAACGATTGTTGCCATCTTACCGATACCTAATTCATTCACAGCATGGCAATGGTATTTGCCTTCGTTGCCCAGATGAGCCTTCGGTATAGAGTATTGTGGTCCCTGAGCAAGTATTTTTTGCGTGCTGGAGAATTCGCCATCCATGTCACGGAACCATCGATATTGAGGCACAGGCCAGCCAGGTGGATTTGCTGAACATGTTAATGTTACACCATTACCAACATGAACAATTGGCTTATTCGGTGTAATGTACGCCTGGCCAGGGCGATGGCGAACAAGCAGAGCGACTGTTGAGTTGCCCACACGTTCATTGCGTTCCTGGCCATGAGATTGCATTATATTCACGGCACGACAGATATAATTACCAGCATGTTCGGCGCGCACTGATGCTAGAGTTAATACTTCACCATTGTAACGAAATTCAGAAGAGCCTTCTTTCAGCCATTCAATAGTTATGGGCGATGGATTCGCAGTCACGTTGCAACGTATATTTACCGTTTCACCCTCTTCCGCCTCACGTGTCTTCGACTCAATGACCACTGTTGGTGGATAGTGTATATCCAAAATCAGCTCTTGTTCTCCCGTCTTGCCCAGACCGTTGTCTGCGGAACAAACATATTTTCCAGCATCCTGCATGTTAACGCGGTGTATCGTGTGCACTAGGGATGAGCTAATGAAGCGACCGTTGCGTGTCCAACGCACATTTGGCACTTTTGGCTTTGCGTCAACATTACATTCCAATTTTGCAGTTCGGTCACGTTCAACACGAAGTGGATTCTCTGGACCGACTTCGACGCGCGGATAATCTGAAACGAAGGAACCAAACAAATGAGTTATAGTAGTACTGAAAAAAAATTGGTCATCCAAAAAATATATTTAACTGAAATAAAGATGAAAATAAATAAACATGAACATTTTCTATTATCAAAAATTTGTAATTGAATTTCTTGTTTATTAAAAGAAGCAGAGACGCATGTGACTCGTACATGAAGAGCATTGATTGGGCACGAAATTTACAAATTTGTAATTTAAATAGCCTAATAACTAATTTTAAGGAGGACAAAACTGATTTACTTCAAAGCAAAACTCTTACCATAGATGGAATTTAGAATATGTATGGTGACTGTCATTGTAGCTGGTAATGAGCGAAGCATTTGTGCAAAGAATCATTTTGGTGATTGTAAATACTCGGGCTAAACAATATATTAAAATGTATTTTTTTCACAATATTTCCAGAGTTGATTTATTGTTTTTAGGTGATATTGTTGTACTATTTCAGATTATGTCAACCGCGATAAAATAACACTTTGCAGCAAGTGGTATTTGCGCTTATGCTTTAGTCACCCCAGTTAGTGGCACAGAACAGGGTGATGTTATAGTATTTGTGTTATTGAAGTAGCGCAAAACCGTGCGGCAGAAATTATGCCGTCTGTCCAACGTCATTGAGCGCTTCTGCCACTCACCGCAATGCCATGTGCTGCTAGCAAGGAAATCATTACCTAGTGGCTCCTATAAAGACATACAGCAAAATGTTCTAAGCAGCGAGAAGAAAAGAAGCAAATCTGCTATTCTTGGTTGCCTTGGCAAGATTGCCTACTGTTAACTTAATACTAAAGTACTGCACGAACAAAAGTTTCGGAGTGGTGGTGGTTCGCAGTTTGGTGTCTGAAGTGAAACTTGAAAAATTATTGCATATTGCGCTATTTTCGAAAACTATTATACCTTTCAGTTTGCACAAAGAAAGTTAAAGTAGAAACAGTTTTGAACTAGTGTCGTACACCCTTTAGTTAATAGAGAAATAGGGCAACTGTTTATGGTTTTCTTTTGCATTTATTTTTTATGATTAGGATTATTTTATATAGAAAATGCTTCATGAGTTTGTTTTTAACAATGGTTTATTATCGGTTGGATTATTGATTTTATTCTTCTTTGGAAATGGTGCCGCATAGAACTTCAGACTAACACATACCTCATTTATGCGACACCTGTGACCGTCAATTAAGTTTGCCTTGACTCAGAACGCATGCATACACTTTTAAAACACAACAGTAACCTTTCAATCAATTGGTAATGGCTTTAAAGTGTATTGTCTTAAAGGCTCAATTGCACTGGGCTACTCAGCCGTAAGAAGCAGAGGTCGCAAATAAAAAATAAAAGTCATCACTTTCATTCTATTAAAAAAACGTGTTATTTAAAGAGGAAATAAATAAGGATTCAAAACGGTTTATTCACTTATGATTTTTTCTTTTCCTCATCGGTGAATAATAGTGGATTTGGACAGGACTGTATCACGACCGTATCTGCGTTTAGAATAGACTTTTGCACGAATTCATTTGGTTCGTTATGAACGAGCAAGTTTTAAAAAACTTGGTCGAACAAATAGAATGAATAGAGTTTCGAGCAAACAGTTGGAAATACCAAGTTCTTGCTCAGAGAAGTAAATGTTTGAAATGTAAATGACAACCAAATGCAAACGAACCAAGTCTTTGTCTGCCTTATTTATCTTTTATTCAGGCTGAGCAGAAGTGGTTACGACGCAAAATAAATGATTTGTTAACTTCCAATTATTTGGAAATAAACCAAGTAAATCGAGTGCGAGGCATTTCATTTGGTTCATATGTTTGGGGTACCCTAGTGGTCCGATTCGGTTGGTTTCGACAAATGTACTGCGTATGATGAAAAGAAAGCTCCGTGCAAAATTTCAGGTCTCTAGCTCAAAAAGTGAGGAACTAGTCTGCATACATACAGACAGACAGGCGGACATGACTAAATCAACTTGTCTCGTGGCGCTGATTAAGAGTAAATATAATGTATGGGGTCTCCGATGTCTCCTTCTTTGTGTTACAAAATTCATGACAATCTTATGCCCGATTCACACTGCTTAAAATTTGTTGTTTTTTCAGCGAACGTTCACACAGAGGTTTCGCTTAAAAAAACAACTATTTTTTTATACATACAAATGGAACGTTGTTGTTGGCTAATTGTGATAATAAAAATGGACATTTTGTGGAAAATAAATGAATTAAGAGGAATATCAAAATATATGGCGTGACCATCATTTGCGTAGAAAAAAATTCTTAAAACCAACGAATTGCCAAATTAAAGATGTTTCAGACAAGAAACACAAGGAAATTGTGAATTAAAAGAAAGTTAGCAAAGAAATAAAAGTTGGAGAGTTACAAAATAAGAAAAGTTAATTTTGATGAGCGGAAGACAGGCCACAAAATTAGCAAAAGAAGTAGTTCAATAAGAACGACGAGCTATTATAAAGCTATTATAAGAGATGGAAAAGAACACGAAAGACTACAACTTACAAATCTTTATTAGTCTCCGAATGACAAAATAAAAATTATACACGCTAAATCTCGTAACTAAGGGTTCATTGAGAGTTTGGAAAACAACAGGATAACATGATAGATAAACAGACAGTCAGACGAATAAACAGTCGGATGAGCACAGAAAGCACGCAAAGCAAGGTCAACCCAGTCTAAAATAAATGATAACTCAACTAAATTTTGAAGGCAGTGTATCAAGCACACTAATACACCGTTTATAAGACGCCCGAAACGGTTTGCATGACTCAGAACAGTTTTTGTTTAGTTATTTTTGCGTGCGACGTCTTGTGCTCTTGTTAAAATCGTATATGTGTTTGTTTACAGCAATCAGCTTGGTTTTGTTTGCTTATGCAAAGTTGCCATATGTATAAAATATGATGTAGCTCACCTCTCAAAATAATTTTTTTTTTTTAAATACATTGTACAAAGCCAATGTTTTGCAATGATTTTTAAATCTATAATTCACAAAATCATTGACAAAAAAGAAAAATAATTGTACCATACCGTTTATGCTACGCTTCAATTCGTTTTAAAAAAATAACGACGGGTTTGAAAGGTGCGCTTATTCAAGTCACTTCGAGTTTTCAAAACGAACTGAAAAATTGTTTATGCACGCGTTCTGAATCGAACCAAATCGATTGAAAACCGTTTCGGCTGTCGCATAAACGTAGTATAAGAGAACAAAACGCAAAACCAGAAATTGGCTGAAGCAACTTTCAATCAAATAGTCGTATCCACTTCGTTTTAGTCATAAGATAGATGAAACGAGGTAAAGGCAAAAAAATTTGGTCGAAATTGTCTTGTGGCAAACTAATGAATACGAGATTAAATTGTAACTAAACAATAAGCACAGAAGGAGAAATTACGAGATATGTTAAAAAAGAAATGAATACATATGTATGAAGATAGAACAGGAAATACAATAAATTATTGGTCAGAGTTAATTTGCTGTTGTGGCGTTGGCATCGGTATCGACAACATCTACAGAAAAGTATATATAATATCAACTACAAGCACCAACATTCCTAGACAACAGTAGATACGCCATTAAGGCGATAAGACAAAATCGGTTTTTGAAACTTATAACTACATTAAAAAATAAACTTATACTATGTATGTATATAAAAAAACAAAACGTGGTAAACAAAAAAAAAAAAAAAAAAAAAAAACAACTATGGCATCTTCGAGGTAAGTCATCTGTGTGTATATTTTGTGATTAATGCACTTTAACATTTCGAAAGAAAAAAATAAATTATTGGACACGTTTGGTTGAGACGAATTGCGACGCGGGAATAGCGATCCCGAAGTTATTGTGCCAGATGTCGTAACATCAATGGATTCTTCCACACATGTCAAAAGTTTTTTCCGTCTTATCGGTTCTCTGCACGCAGCTACGCCAGAAAATGAATCGAATTGAAGGCGGCACTTTGTATCGAGCGCACATTACCGTATTGCGCGATAAGTAGCAATCGCGTCAAGCTTCAAAATTACCTTGAAATCGTGCGACCACTAGTAGTAGTAAAGAAAACGCTAGCCAAACGGGGCCTCTATAGTTGTAGTAAATCAGCAAATGAACGAATGAATGCAGTTTATTCTCAAAACAAAAACAAACATTAAAAAGTAAGTAAAATTGTTATCTTAAAACAAATTTTTTCTTTTCTTTAAATAAAAAAAAAAAAAATCAGCTAAGTGTGAGTCGGACTCGCACTCGAAGGGTTCCGTACCATCGTGCAAGATTTTTTGCTTAAAATATTAAATTATGTGTATATTTGTCAGCCTAAAAGTATACTAAAATAACAGCTTAAATGTATACTACAAAAAAAAAAAAAATAAACAAAAGGTTAAATTAAAGAACAATGCTTCTAAAAATGTGTATGTGTCGTTCTACACACAAGTAAATTATACACTCTGTGAAAATTTCAACTCTCTACCTATTACGGTTCATGAGATAGAGCAGGAGACGGACGGACGGACTTTGTAAGCTTAGTAATAGGGTCCCTCCCTATGGGTACGGAACCTTAATAAAAACAGGGTTCTCCGAGTAATTTTGACTATTTAAAATTATTTTTCTGAATTTGATTTTTCCCCCAAGTTGACAAACCTGATTTTATCTTATATGTGTTTGCGAATGTATGCAATTAATGGCACATTATTTTTGAAATTCGATAATTTTTCACAAAAATATTGACCGACTTTGAAAATGGATCAATACGATCACGAAATGATTTTAACACATTTGTCAACATTTGTAGACCTGTTAAATTTTATTAAAAAAATCAGCCAAGTGTGAGTCGGTTAAATTAAAAAACAATGCTTCTAAAAATGTGTATTTTTAGTAAATGTCGTTCTACACACAAGTGAATTACACGCTCTGTGAAAATTTCAACTCTCTACCTGTTACGGTTCATGAGATAGAGCAGGAGACGGACGGACGGACATCGTAAGCTTAGTAATAGGGTCCTGTTAGCTCCCTATGGGTACGGAACCCTAAAAATGGAGATTTCAAATAAATTTTTTTTTCTAAACCATTAGTAAATGCAGAACCAAAATACTCGTAACAGTTTTGATTTCTTGACAATATTGTTAAAAGTTTTTCCAACATTCAAAAATTAAATTACATCAAGACATACTCTAATGGAGACTTGGAGGGAATCTTCCACATACGACGTCATAAGCACAAGAATTTGTAATAAAAAATTGGTAAATCTATTTTGAAATAAAAAATCTTATAAATATTGTCGCTTTGTTTAACTTTATTTTTTTATTATTTCTTCAAGAACAAAATAAAACTTGACACCAATTGGAACCAATTTGCCTCAAAAATCTTATTGACAGTATGAAGAATCATAATTTTGAAACGATAACAAAAAAAGGAAGCCTTATTAAATAAATAAAATCTTGTTAATCAATAAAAAAAAAACAAAAACAATAAAAAGAAGATTAAGTGTGGCTACGCCGAAGTTGTAACATTTTTCACGCACCTTTTATATCTTCTGATTGTTGTTCTAAGTTCATGTTTTGTATGGGAGGTGGTCCAGTGGTCAGATTCGTCTGATTCCGACAAATGTATTGCTGAAAAACTGAGGGACTAGTTTGCATACATACAGACAGGCAAACATACATACACACAGACAGACGGACATGGCTAAATCAATTCTACTCGATACATTGATGAAGAACATATATGTATATACTTTATGGGGTCTCCAATGTCTCCTTCTGTGTGTTACAAACTTCATGACAATTTATAATACTATTCACTGTGTGAAGAATATAATAAAAAGCAAATGGTTCTATAGAAACGCGATTTGTTTGAAATTGTACACTAACAATTTTTCTCTTTCACACATTTTCGCATTTCACAGGACATTGTGAACCCTACAGTCGTTTTTAAGAAATCAAACATTTTTAGGTGGTTCTATATTGCTAATTGAACGGTCAAAAGTTTATAGAAGTCTTTTAAATCAATACAATGTTCTTCATTTGATTTTAAATTAAAGAAGCTTTTTTATGCTATATTTAAAGTTTGAATGGATACAGGGCATATGGTCACCGTGTTTTCCAAACTAGACTGATACTATGTCATGTGCCGTATATGCAATCTAAAGTTTCATCACACATTAAACCAATTTACAATATTTAATAAATTCATTTGAGATATTTTTGCAATAGTAATTATTCTTATTTTTGTTATTTATGTCAATTGCACACATACCAATAATAAAAAAAATTGTAAATTTCTTAAGTACATAATTCAAAAAGTCAGCCAAGTGTCAGTCGGACTAGCACACGGAGGGTTCAGTACCATCGTCCGTTTTTTGAAGCTAAATTAAAATATGTATTTAAATAATAGTGAACATTATATTCATATATAATAACAAACTGCTTTAAGTTACAAGGCATTGCTTCAAACATAAGTCCGTCCATCTCCTGCTCTATCTCATGAACCATAATAGGTAGAGAGTTGAAATTTTGACAGAGTATGTGTGTAGAACGACAAATACTAAAAATACACATTTTTAGAAGCATTGTTCTTTAATTTAACCTTTTGTTTAACAATTTTTTTTTTTTTTAGTATACTTTTAAGCTGTAATTGTAGTATACTTTTAGGCTGATAAATACACACATAATTTAATATTTTAAGCAAAAAATCTTGTACGATGGTACGGAACCCTCCGTGTGCGAGTCCGACTCACACTTGGCTGGTTTTTTCATATCTGCTACTTACTTTATTAAGATTAAAAAAAAAAATTAAAAAAAAAATTACAATTTAAATTAGTCGTGATCGCAGTTATGCTTATTATATAATAGATAAAATGGTTGTTGTTTTTGCTCACAAATTCAAGAAGCAGCAAATCATAACAAACGAAAAGACGTACGTGATACAATATGATGATAACATTTAAAAAAAAATTTTTCTTAAGTTAAATAATACCTTTTTTAAAACCTAAAACCAATGCACACAGATCCATATAAAGAATATCATGAGAGACAGAATATAAGCAAACAAATATTACTGCAAAAAAGAAACATTGTTCCACCCGGGTGTCCCACGACATCTCTGTGATTTTTATACTCTTCAAGCAGTGAATAGTATTATAACTTGTCATGAAGTTTGTAACACACAGAAGGAGATATCGGAGACCCCATAAAGTATATATATTCTTGATCAGCGCGACGAGACGAGTTGATCTAGTCATGTCCGTCTGTCTGTCTATATGTATGCAAACTAATCCCTCAGTGTTTCTGTTAAAGAGCTGCACGTAGCTTTCATTTTACCATACGCAGTACATTTGTCGGAATCAGCCGAATCGGACCACTAGGGGGGTTCCCCCCATACAAACCGAGATCCAAATGAAAGTTCTTATTAGAAAAACTTTTTTGTTTTTTGTACAATGGAACTGAAATTTGGACAATATAAGTGTCTGACCCGTATCCACCAACCTTCTAAATTTGAAGACTTTCGGAAAGGGCGTGAAGACTATTACAACTTTGGCATAGCCGAAGTTAGTATTTTTATATATTTTTTTCAGTTACGTAAGTTGGTAATAATGCGCAAAAAGTTGTCAGCACAACTGAAAATTTCCCAGCCCTAGTAACTTAAATTTTCGCTTTCACTTAAACAGCTGACAAAATATCGTTTACGGATGGGTGAAGATACAGAAACAGAAAGAAGTCAACAGTATTTGTTTCTGGATTCTGTTCTGATATGGTTTCTGTGTCAAGTGTACTGAAATCTGTTTCTGTTTTATGCGACACCCAGCCTTTCAATGTTCCCAATGCAACCCTGAAATTTGGTCATTTGCTTGTTGTTGTTGTAGAAATTCAGCAACTTTTTGAGCCACTTACAAAAAAAAATTTACATAACTTATGCGCTATCTGAACCAGGCATTAGATTCACCGAATTTTTCGTATATAAGGAGGTAAGGGCATCGCAAAGATTTTAAATAAATTTGATCAGTTTATGAATTTGAAAATGTTTTTACCAAAAGTTGAACACATTTCGTTTTAATGGTTTAGATTTTTTTTTTTTTTCAAACAATTTTTAGGATAATGTATTCAAATAACTTTGCATAGATGTTATTGAAAATTGGATAAGTTGTACTAAATTTATATTGCAAAATTTTTGCCTTAACAAGCCGATCATTTCTATGTACATACTATATTTGTATAAATATTTTATGGGGTTTTACTGGCTTCGTTTCCCTAACAAACACATTTTTTCAGAACCTTTCCTTTTTTTAATGGCACTCAGTAAAACATGAAATGTTTGCTCGGAGGCACGTGTCATTCATGTTCCTAATGGGTGTTGGGGGGGTTGGTTGGTTTCATAGAGATGTATAGAGATGTCCTTGTGTTGAACTGCAGCTGTGTCTGCTGCCCGGCATCAATGTATTGTACGTTGTATATTGATAAGGCTCCTAAGGCAAGTTATCGTATGCCACAATCCAGTGCATATTCAAAAGTATACACATGCTGCTCGCCTCTCTTAGCTAAAAGTCAAAGTGCAGTCATGAATATAGAATTCAATTGAGACTGTTGTAAAAAGCTGAAAAAGTGGTATTCCACTCTCTCTCAGCTCTCTAGCTCAAAAACTGAGAAACTAGTTTCCATACATACAGACGGACATGGCTAGATCAACTCGTCTCTTCTCGCTGATCAAGAACATGTATACTTTATGGGGTGTCCGATGTCTACTTCTGTGTGTTACAAACTTTATGACAAACTTACAATACTATTCTTGAGATATGGCAACACCAATGTTGATATGTCAAATCTGACATTGGTATCGTAAAGCTTGTCGTTTTTAATGATAAATGTACTCAGAACGTTTTGTCATACGAGTGCTATTTGTATTGTTTACAGTGACTTGAAAAATTCGTTTCGGCTAAAAAATGGAATTAAATCGTGAACATTTTCGTGCAATGATTTTTTATGATTTTCGACGTGGATTAATTCAACAAGAGTGTGCCAATCAACTCGCTTCGACTTTTGGTGATGAAGCACAATCCAGGGCCACCGTGTTTCGCTGGTTTTCTGAATTCAGTCGTGGTCGTAGTTTTCTCCAGGACGAATTTTGTGAAGGTCGTTCAAAATCGGTTGTTGTGCCACAAAACATTGATGATGTGCGTAAACTGATATTGCGAGAGACATGTTTGGGCATTAGTTCCACTCGCATACATTCAATATTGCATGAACATTTGGCCGTCAAAAAGATTTGTTCGCGTGTCAACATTTTTGACGCCGTCGAATTGATGGGTCATCCGCCCTATAGTCCAGACTTGACACCCAATGACTTCTTTTTATTCCGCACACCAAAAATACATTGCGAGGTCAACGTTTTTCGACGCCTGAAGAAGCGGTTGATGCGTTCAAAACACATGTTTTGGAGATACGTCATTCCGAGTGGAAAAAGTGCTTCGAAAATTGGTTCAATCGCATGCAAACTGTATTGATCTTCATGGAGAATATTTTGGAAAACAATAAAGTCATTTTCGATGATACATATTTGTTATTATTTGTCTGTCTCAAAACTTAAGTAGCAGCCCTCGTAGTATTATAAGTTTGTAACATACAGAAGGAGACATCGGTGTGTAAGTGTCTGACCAATATCCACCAACCATATAAATTTCAAGACCCTCGGACCTCTAGTGAAGAGTATTACAATTTCGGCATAGCCAAAGTTATTATTTTTTTTTATATTTTTATATAAACCAGTTTCTAATTTGAACAAAAGTTAAAAGCAAATGTGCTAACAATACTTGGAAACTACCTGGAAATAGAGAAAACTTTAAAAATCTGAAAATGTAAAACGCCTGTTGTGAGATTCCACGCTTTTTCAGCACCTTTTATTTTTTAAAAATGAGGTGAAAGCTTAAAGATGAATTTTCCACCTGTGACTAGGGATGTTCCGAGTCAAGTAATTACTTAATAATTAACTATTTACTTATCATTGAATACCAAGTACTTTGTTTTAATTTGCAATACTTACTTGGTATGAATGAGAAGTAGTTGGTATCAAATGAGATTTTTGATACAAAAAAAAAAAAAAAAAAATTAAATTGTACTAGCGACGACGTCTGTTCCCATGCAAAACCCACTTCTCCAAAGCGGGTTTCACAATGATTCACGCACGGAACAGATTGTTCCCAAAATATATTGAAAAACTTTAATTTTTGGGAAATTTAGAGCAAGATTTTTTTACGCAATCGTCTAAAAAAGAAACAGTCATGGGAACTGCCGACCGAAGTAAAAACAAAGCTATGAAGATTTGGCACTGACTATTCACACATCACAGGGAGGTACTTATGTTAAATATTATTTTAAATATACCATTAATAAATGAAGCATTTTATTTGACAATGTCCAATGATCGAAAGCTTTGTACTACAAAGTATGGCATTTTTAAACAATGTACATATGCACCCATTTGCATAACTCTACGTACAGACATAAACAAATCATAATTTCAATTTTGACTGTCCACCACGAAGTAAATACAAGAGATATTGAGTCAATTTGTTTTTAAACCTTTTTTTAAACAATTTTCTTTATTGGAAAGAAGTTTTCCAAAACAATTTCCGATAGAACTGTAAGACGTGTTTTGAAAAGAGATGGGTATAATAGCCGAGTAGCCCGTAAGAAGCTGTTCATAAGTCTTGCTAATAGAAAGAAACGTGTGGAATTTGCAAATAAATATGTAAACATGCCACTATCCTTTTGGGACAAAGTTTTATTCTCTGATGAGAGCATGTACTGCATTTTCGGAAGAAAAGGAAAGCAACTTGTGTGGAGAAAAACTGGTACAGCCTTTGACAAAGAAAATATTGTACCTACATTAAAACACAACGTTGGCGGAATAATGGTGTGGTGCTGTATGGCGGCTAACGGCATTGGAAAACGTTTCTTTATCGATTCCATAATGGACCGTAAGTTCTATATAAATATTTTAAAGGAAAATTTACTCCAGAGCGCCCAGAAATTGGGAATAGAAAACGATTTCTATTTCCAACAGGACAATGATCCAAAGCATACTGCGCACAATGTTAATGTCAATGTTTGGTTGCTATATAAGTTAAAAAAGCAGTTGTGCCGCCCACCCCAGTCACCAAACCTTAACCCCATGAACATTTATGGAATACGTTGGAGCGCCGAATCCGGAAGCATACAATAACATCAAAAAGTATGCTCCGAACGAAACTTTGGAGGAATGGAGTAAAATTAGTCTGGAGGACACCAAAAAATTGGTTCATTCAATGCCAAACCGTCTAGTTGAGTTCCTTAAACGTAAGGGATATTCCACCAGTTATTGAAATTACTTATGTTGAAGTTTTTATCATATTTTTATGCTATATAGAATATGTACGTAGACTTTTGCCGGTGTACATTTTTGGACTTCCTTATAAATAAATTAATTAAAAATACTTCTGTGCCTGTTAAAAATTAATAAAAATAATAATAATAAAGAAAATCGTTTAAAAAAAGATTTATAAAAAAATGACTCAATATCTCTTGTATTTACTGCGTAGTCAAAAGTTGAAATTATGATTTTTTTTTTGCCTGTACGTAGACTTATGCAAATGGTGTATATAGATAGCACATACCAATAATAATAAGTATATTTTTTTCAAAACTTTGTTTATTTTATTTGAGATGAAAATTCAAAGAACTTTTTTCACCTATAACTGGATTCGAACCTCTGGGTATAATAGCCGATGATGCTTTGTAAGCTGGTGTGTAGCACAGAAGACCAACAGCTACTTAATTTATTTAGTAACAATGTGCGTATAAAAGGCGGCTATTCATAGAGCAAGACATAACTAAGCCGATGTTAAAATGCCACTATGAACACATGGCACTGCATGAATGCATTGAAAATGAACCCATTTGTATTCATTGCAGAAGTCTGGTACCTATACCTATTTTTATTTTGTATCTTTGAAAGTCCATATATCGAATACTAAGCGAGATATCAAAAAATGTTGTTAGGATTTTTTGTTTTATTTTGTCGAGTTCTATAAAAATAGGAATAGGTGAACATACATGTGAACACATAGAGTCGAATATAGAACCCCTCATCAGAATCTAATTTGGGACCAAACCAAAAGAATATCATTTTCAACAAAACAAGAATTTTCAAAATCGGTCCAGAATTGACGGAGAAATAAGCTGACAAACATACAACCGAATATAGAACTTCCTCCTTTTTTGAAGTCGGTTAAAAATATAAAAGCTTAGTAAACAGAAGTTCTGCAACGGATCGCAGAGTCAAAATGGCCTTCTGCTTTAATTGTTATGTTCTCAGCAATTGGTTTGCTTTACACTTTGTAATTTTAGTAACAGTCCAAATACCATGTAAACTAATAATATACTATACACAACTGTATGTCGCTCTCTGTTTACCGTTTTCGCATAACCAATCTGTCACAACAACATTCCACACAAATTGTTGGAAAAATTTGTAAATTTGTAAATCGGTTTTAGGTGACGCGAACTCAAAGATTTTTCCAGCGAATTATCTTATTTTAAAACAAAGCATTTACAATAAGCCTCTGATATTCAAATAACAATAAATAAAAGAGGGCTGCATGATTGCATTCAAAACATTTTTGGTACTCATGCTCAGTTGTATGATTTTGACATTCCCAAGACGATATTAGAAGCCACCAAATATGTAATTATTCCGACTGATCACAATGTTTTTTCAGAAGAACACTTATGCGAATTTTATTACATTTTTCCACAAATTACGTCACGCGATTTTCATGCCTTTTTACACCCCCTGTCTCAGGTGGTCACATTTATTATTATTGTTTTGATTTTTTTCAACATTTGCATAAACTTCCTTTTTTTTAACACAATTTTTTTTTCTAAAATGGTCCATCCATTCTATACGAATAGTATCTATGTACATAAATTGTCAATAGTATTGTTTGTTGTTTTGCTTGAAGCTACGTTGTGAATATGCAACAGCTGCAAAATGTGTTTTGTCCCCTTTCTTTATATGCAAATTGTTTTACGCTATGCGGTGTATGGTTCAATACATTTGTGAACAGTATATGCAAAAAAAAATGAATTCATCACTTTTGCATGACCATTATGTTGAACAGTCCACAGATCACCTCACCAAGAATATATGGCCATGAAGTTAAATCTCGATTCCAGTGTTCCTTTATCTGTATGAATCCGGTTTTTGAATTTTAACTTTTTTATAAAACTGGTGGTAGTAAAAATATAAAATGTATTTTTAATATCATTAAAAAAAATCATGTCAGAACATTAACTTTGGATCAACGAAGTTTATAAATCATCTTTTTGGAAGTTTCCACTCCTTTGTTTCATTAATTAAAAAAAACAAAAGTATTTCATTAATTTAGTATATTGTACCATGGAAAAATAGAACACAACAATCATGATTTTTAATTTTGTGTAAAAGCTACCTCTTCCACACCACATTTCAGCTTGATGATTTAAATATTGAGAACAAAATATTTATTCAAGGTCGGAATGGCTAAACCATAATTATCATTTCCATATACGAGTATCTACACTCTCTGGTTCCACGTTGTAATACGTATCAGTTCGAAAAAAAAATTTTATATTTATCAATTAATTTTAGAAAACTGTCTGGTGAATGGACAGTTTAATTAAAAACTGAGTCGTGAAGTAGCATAAATTTAAAAATTGTGTTGAGATCACCGAACGAAACAGGATATTTCGCCTAGCGTATTAGAAACAATTTTGACTTTTAGAATCCTTATCCTTACATCCTTACATATTATTATAAAACAAAGTCCCCCAACCGCGTCTGTCAGTCTGAACGCGATTGTCTCAAAAACAACTGAACAGATTTACATACGGTTTTCACTAACGGACGAAGTGATTCATGGTTTAGATGTTTCATATTTCATAAAGGTTTTGCTAAAATTGGCTGAAATATTGACAATAATTGTTGAAGATGTCGCTAAAAATCATGCCGACTTAGAGATTTTTATAATTTTTTTTTTATATGACGCAAAATATACTGAACCGATTTGAATAATTTTTTTTTAAAACAAATGAATGTTATTGAAAGAAGTTGCATACTTATTTTTTCATTTTTTAAGGGTAAATACACTTTTTTTTTAAGATTTAGTTTTCTAAATTCGAAAGCCAAGCATAGAAACGTTCTTACGTTTTCATGCTGTGCTTCTTCTTGAATTTTGCATTGTTTTTCTCGTTCTCTTTTTTCTATATACGAGGGGGGACCCAAAAAACACGGGAATTACGCTGTGGTGGGGAGGGAGAGTGGGGGAACCTATTGTTTGACCACATGTCCGTTAGTGTCACGCCATCTGCGTCAGTGTGTAAAGTTGTGTCGCTGTGAGTGCATCGGTTCGCCTGTGAGATGTTTTTTAGTAAAACAACTTTTTACATTTCGGCGAAAACGTAATGGCAGATTGCCGAGAACAACGCGCGGCTCTGAAATTTTGTGGTTTTTACGTTTTAAAAATGGAGAAATGTCTATTGAAGACCAACTTCATTCAGGACGCCCATCAACGTCAAGAACTGATGAAAACGTCGACAAAATCAATGCCCTCGTTCGTGAAGACCGTCGCCGAACCATTGATCAACTCTGTGAGATGTCGGGAATGTCATGGAGTTCAATTCAGAGAATTTTATCCGAAGATTTGCACATGAGAAGGGTTGCAGCGACTGGTTCTTCCATCATGACAACGCGCCGGCCCGCGCCGTCCCACACCGCCCTTTCCGTGAAGCAATTTTTGACCAAAAACGCCATGACACCGATTGTCCATCCCCCATACTCACCGGATCTAGCCCCCTGTGACTTCTTTTTGTTCCCCAGAATCAAAAGGTGAAACAAAAATCGCTGGAAGGCTTAAAGGACATCCCGATGAGTGAATTTAAAAACTGTTTTGAACAATGGAAGAATCGTTTGGAGACGTGCGTTGTGGTCAATGGAGAATACTTTGAAGGTGATCAAAATTTGGTGTTAAAATATTAAAAAATAAAGAAGTTATGGCGAAATTCCATTTTTTTTTTGGGTCCCTCCTCGTATGATGTTTTTTGAAGCAACAACAAAAATTGATTACTGAAGAAAACCGCAGCAGCAGCAGCAAAAAAAAATGTTCTGCTACCCGTGCTAAGCCGGGTATATACTATAAATTTCACGTAGTAGATGGATTCGAGAGGATGATATAACACACTCAGCGAAGCGGGCCGGGCCAACTAGTATTTGATTAAATATGTATTAGAATAAATCATTTTACCGCTTCTAATGTGGTTGAGAATATACATTCCCGTTAAGTCTATCGCAGTAATATTCACGAGCCATGTCAAAGCTACTAAATAATTATATGCAAACAAAATCCTAGCTTACACTTAAAAAAGTGCGCGAACAATTTAAAGAGAGAATGTTTAAAATAATAATTTTTTTTTTTTGTAATTACTTTACTGTTTCTAATAAAAATTTGCTATTGAACTTGTATGAGCATTTTGTTGCCTACGTTTTGCACGACACGGTATGTATAATGGTAATATTCAATTAAAGTTTTCAACGGCAAAATTGCAAGTGAATATTTACAAATCGCTACATCTTAGCGTAGTCTGCCCATATCTTTTTCCAGTTTGTCTCTGTTAGTCTGTCTAACTGTCGTTGTACTATGTAAGTAAGAACCCAACAATATTGCAGTATTTTACAATGATGCCAAAGATCAAAGGTCACACGTCTTTTGCTAAATGATTGCGAAGCAATTGGGTACAGAAAAACAGCTGCACCATAAGGAATGAATCAATCAACCGATAAACGGCCGTTTTCTCTGTTTGGCTAGTCCAGTGTTCGAGTTTTTGCCAAAGTTTAAAATTTCACTGTTTGTCAGTAAGTGTCTGTGTTGCATTATATAGAAATACTTATGCTTTATCCAAATGATAAAGCAGTTAAATATTTAGTAAACGAAGTTAGTCAGAACTTGAAATGAAATTTCGTCTCAATATCCAACTATTTATTAGATATTCTGATTTGAGGTGTCTAGTATTAGAAGCCAATTCTCGGTCGTCATATTCCATTATAAACTATTATTAATACTTAGAATACATTTTTAAGCCCGTTCGTATTTTATTTTTTTGCACACCGGTGTTGCCGGAGCGGCAAACAACCAATAAATGGATTGAAATTGACTTCATTTTGACAAGAATTACAAAATGAAGTTTGATCTTCTAGGCCGGATTATTAGAAAAAAATTATTAATACAATGGCATACAAGACTATCCGTGAACTTACATATGTACATTTATAGTACTATACAGAGTAAAGTAAACAATAAAAGTCAACAAACAATCTCAACGTATAGAGAGATTGGAAATAAATGTATACCAGCCATAATACAAGAAAAGAAGGTAGCGACACCAGTTTACCGTTATGTCTCTCTCTCAACAATATATTTACGCTCTTCTTCTTCTACGCTGCACAACACTATCATATGTTGTTTATTTATGTTTATTCAATTCATAAATGTGATAATGTGCATATTTAACTGCCCGAAATTTGAAATTTATAAGAAAAATAGAAAAGTTGTTGTTTTGTTCATTACTTTTTTATTTTATTCATCTGTGTGTTTTGCATGTACACCATCACCACCATCATCATCATTACCCTGATCTAGAATTTTATCTTTAAACGCAATTGACGGCACAGCTCCTTCTTTCAGTCTCATTCTTCTTCGTGTTCCTTACAATAAAAACTATTTCGTTGCAAATAAAACGTATATAATTAATCTGCAGTCTTACCAAACTGGATGTTCGGATTTGCAAATTATGTCTTCATCTCTGAAATGTTATTCGCACACTTTCCAATATTTACTCAATGGATCAGTTCTGCCACAAAATTGAAGCAATTGATCCCGCAATTCTTTATTGCTTGGAAAATAGAAAAAAAAATATGCAGTTTCCATTTATTACTGTCCTTTTATTAGTACATTTTTTCACTGCACACTGCATTTTGAATTTTATTTTAATAATTTTATTTTCAATAATAATTCACACTGACACAACACAGCTGATCAAAGCGCAAACAATTGACATCATAACATTAATTTTCACGTTATGTTCAACACTAAATGCGTGTTTTTTCAAATGTTTAGCACACTGATATACTTAGTGTGAGAGTGGGCAATTTTTGAAAGAGTAAAAGGCCGAATTGTCGCTACCTTGTTTTCTTGTATCATGTATACTAGCTGTGCCCAGCCCCGCTTTGCTGTGGCCCAATCTACAATGTATTTTGTTCCAATATAAAAAATAATAATATATCTGACATGTTTGACACAGACTACTTGATTGATTTGAAAATATGTCTCAAAGGCTTAAATACTAAGTTTGGTCCATTAATTCCTTTCTTTTCCGGTGGTCCTAAAAAAAAAAACAGTATGCTATTACCTTTATACAGTAATTATCTACATTTAAAAAAAACTAACTAAATCGGTTGAAAATTACGGCTGCTAGAGGGAAACATACACATTTTTCAATTTTGTAGAAGTAGATAGAAGTAGATAAAGGCCTTAAATACAATATATGTATGTATAATATAAGTCTGCAATTAGACATTAAGGGTAGAAACATAGTGCACGCTGAAGCGAAACGGCGGTAGCAAGCTGTTGAGTGCACATAGTGGAAGCCGAATTGCTTGCGTTGTGAGCAAGCGATGAGTGTGAATCGACGTCAGCGCCGAAAAAGAGACTTGGATAACGAAAAAAAAAACAACAAATTTGTAACTGATAGAAATCGAGATCATTTACAATGTTGTTGTTGTTTTTTTTTTCATATACTAGATAAGTCGCACACAAACACAGTTTTCGTTCTCAAAACTGTTGTTGGCTTTGTCGAACGCAAAGCAACACACGAAATAATTCAGAAGAAAACAAAAAAGCAACAAAAACTGCACTGAGCAGCAAGCGAACCAGCTTCAAAAACAGTACCGCACAGTTTGAAGCTGACAGCTTGCTTCGTCCTCAGCTCCATCTTCGTCTTCGCATGCACTCTGCACACTTTCGAGCGTTTTCATATGTTTCCTTGTGCACGCTTTTTCGCGCTTTTTCATCTTCAGCTTCGGCTTTAGCTTCAGCGCGCTCCATATTTATACCCTAAGGATTCAAGGCTAAACATATCGCAAACACATAAAGCCACAAAAGACAAAGTTGTAATACTCTTCACGCCCCTTCTAGTAGTCCGAGAGTCTTGAAATTTAGAAGGTTGGTGGATACTGATCAGACACTTGTGCCAATTTCAGTTCCATAGTACAAAAAACGAAAAAGTTTTTTAAATAAGAACTTTCATTTGGATCTCGGTTTGTTTGGGGGTACCCTCCTAGTGGTCCGAGGGTCTTGAAATTTATACGGTTGGTGGATATAGGTCAGGCACTTATATTGTCCAAAATTCAGTTCCATAGTACAAAAAATAAAAAAGTTTTTCTAATAAGAGCTTTCATTTGGAGCCCGGTTTGTATGGAGGGTACCACCTAGTGGTCCGAGGGTCTTGAAATTTATATGGTTGGTGGATATCGGTCAGAAACTTATAGTGTTCATATTTCAAGTTGATAGTATGAAAACCAAAAAAGTTTTTCAAATAAGAACTTTCATTCGGCTGACAAATGTACTGCGTATGGTAAAAAGAAAGCTCCGTGCAAAATTTCAGCTCTCTAGCTCAAAAATTGAGGGACAAGTTTCCATCCATGGCTAGATCAACTCGTGTCGTCGCGCTGATCAAGCATATATATACTTTAAGAGGTCTCCGATGTCTCCTTCATTGTGTTACACTCCATGATAAACTTATAATAATATTCACTGCGTGAAGAGTATAAAAAGCAAAATAAGTCTAAGAATCGATGGGAAAAATGTTGATGCGTTGGCTTGCTCAAAATGTATAACCAGCACATATCGAAGGCTCACAAACACACGACGCAGGGATACAAACTTTAGCAAAATTTAAAAAGAGCTGTACCAATGCAGCTATAGAAACAATGATGACGATGATGAAAAGGTCAGTAAATGTATGAAAAACCCAGACACTCGTACTAAAAGTAATAAATACATACAGCAAAATGACTTCTTTCGCTTCGCTATACATGATAGTCAAAACAGTAAAACAATGTTTGTGAGAATAGATGAATTCCACAAAATTCTCTGATTTATTATATTAGTGTCAGTTTTTTCGCAAGTCACATAAGGATGTGCGCTGTCAAAGACAAATTTATAAAAAATGACTTATAGACAGTAAAAGCAATCTGAAGCTGGTTTATATGTGCTTCGTCCAGGACCCCACAGGACAACAAAGGGTTAACTATAAAATAACGGCAGCGAAAAATAAACCTATTTTATGATTTCAAGAGAAGAAGTGAAAGTTGTCTCAGATCCGATGAAGCTTGTCAAAAAGAATACGACCGCCTTGCGATACATGTACACACGCATTCACCCAAAACGATAAATTTTCTTGCTGGTAGAACAAATTCAAACGCAATGGCAAAAATCATCGATAGTGCGAGTGAAAGTAGGAAAAGTCTTTAAAACCAATAAATTAGTTTCTAGATTAAAGCTGAATTGTCATGCCTAATAAAAGGAAGCAAAAGGCCCGTTTGTCATGTACTAGACAGACGAATCAAGGATTATGTTAGACACTCCCACTGATAATACACAGAAGTAAACAGTAACAAAAAATAATTTAAAAATAAGGGATTCTCGTTTAAGTATGTATTTATTTTTCCTTGATTTGGAAAAATGTTCAAGAATATTGAGAATATTACTTAAAATGTGGCGTCTTCGACATTTGGTGGTTGTTAGTAACATTAACGCACGATATAAAGGACTTCATATTATTCATTTTACTTCACCCGACTTTGCCTGGAATTTATTGCCACAATTGTCAATAGCTTTTTATGTTACACAACATTCAATACCCTCCACATGGCACACAAATACAATAGATAAAATGAGAGGATAGAGAAAAGAAAGAATGTTCTTGATTAATTTCTTCAATGATAGGTTAAGTGAATTTTTATTGGCGCTGTTAATCAAGTCGCAAGAAACAGACTGAGAGAGAGAAAATTCAGTAAACATGATTTGTGTTATTCAAATAACATTTATTCCAAACTTAAATTTCAAAACCACACTGAAGCATTAGTTAAACTTTTGTCGAAAATTTAATTATTTATGTTTAATACAAAAATAAATTCGAATTCCTACTTTTCCGGTGGATTTTTACAAAAAATCATAATAATATAATGGATACAATAATAAAACACGATCATAGTCGAATGCAATGTAGTGTCTAAATTTCAGGGCAATCGAGTTCTCAGGTCATGAATAAACAATCATTTACATTTTTATTTATATAGAAAAGAAGAATAGATAAATAAGTTTGATGCGACAATCACATTTTAGACGATCATAAAGAGCAGCTTTAATTTAAGGTGGACCAGAAAATATGCAAATAATGTCATCAAAATACAAGAATTTTTTTTTTGATTAATTCTGTGCTCAAGGTTAACGAAGGCCATTATGTGCTACTAGACAATGCTATAGTCTAAAACGCCTGCCTAGATACCTTGTACATGCAATGTTTTCTTTAGATGGTTATATGAGGTTCTAGCTTCAGGTTACCAAAAAGGCCGTAATTTTGGACGTTATTAGTCTCGGAAGTACACCAATTTCAATTTCCTAGCTTTAATAGTTTCCCAGAAATAGATTCCAGGACAGCCGGATATGGCTAAATTAAAGTGCCCCTTTACGCTGATGAAGATTCTATATTAATTTTTGGGGGATATTATTATTATTTTGGGCAATATATACAGCATATGTTAGGGATAAGTGTAGCAACATAACAAAAAAAAAAATCGGAAATCGAAAACACGTGGACCGAGAAAAATAAAAAATCTTCTTTCATTTTTAACACACCTCGTGCATGTACATACGTATGTAGATGTATATAAAATCAAAATTGATTTAGATTAATAAGGAGTGGATATGTGTGATGAGGAAATTCCTACAGTTCATCGCTATTTTACTGTCTATAAGCTTTTATAATTGAGAAAATAATTTTATAAATAAATCACGAAAATATCAACACTTACAATTCACATTCAAGGTTGCTGTTGATTCCAAGCGTTTACCTTCGTTCATGGCACGGTTCCAGACAACACACTTATACTTGGCACCATCATCCTCACGGCGTGGGGTCATGGATAATGTTGCATTCGTCGGTTGATCCTTAGAACCACCTTTAAGCACAGCGACTTGAAGTGGCGCATTGGATCCCTCACGATACCATCTTGAAATAAAGAGAGTCCATAATAAAAATATTATTCGGTACTTTAAATTATTGTTATTTCTAACTTTGCCTTTTGTTGTGTTTTTTTTTTTTTGCCCTGAATTTTAAAGAAAGTGTATTATAAATGAAAGTATTAATAAGTTTGCAAAAATATGAAACACATGGAATGAAGCGAGTAAGACCCAATTGACTGTAATTTGAATGTACTTGTTTTGAACTAAGACACTCCCTGTTTCTTTTGACTGACGCTAACATTCCATGCTCAAATAGAGATCTATAAAAGAAAATTACTTGTACAGCATTAAAAAAAAAAATTGAAATTTTTATTGTAAGTAGTATTAATATTAATTGGATTTCACAAGATAATACCCCCAAATCCCATAAAACTAATTAGCCATTTAAAGAAAGCTCGAATTGTAGTCGGTGTTGGTTATGGGGCAAATCAATACAAATTTACGTCCGCGTATAAAATGTAATACAAAGCTTTTTTCAATTGTAGTATGTAGATTCTTTCACAAAAAACTCTCCTCGATAGATCCCCACAATACAAAACACGTACAAATTAATAAAATTTTAAAGTTACATGTTAACTTAGATATCTTAGTTTATTTATTTAAACTTACGTAATCATAGGATCCGGTGAGCCACCAATGCTACTGCATGTCAATTCCATTGATTTGTCTTCTGTGGCAACAACAATGTTGCCAGGTGATATAACGGGTGGATGGGGAGGCGTCAACACTGTTAAGTTATAGAACTCCTGGTGCACATCAGCACCAGTGCCTTTAGCTTTGATGCGGCACTCAAAACGTCCATTGTCGCGGCTATACGATGCGTTTTTGATCTGTAAATCGTAAAAACCGCGTTCTGGTCGAAAATCAAGTCTGCAAAAAATAAAATTTGGAGTAGAATAAAATTTTAATAATAATTTTATTATTAGTAAACAAAATAAATATCAATATTGCTATCTTTACATATTATACAATAAAACAGTCCCCCAACCGCGTCTATCTGTCTGTCTGTCGCAAAATATACTGAACCGATTTTAATAATTTTTTTTAAAACTACAAATGAATGTTAATGAATGAAATAAAATATTCTTTAGGTTTGAGTTTTTTAAATTTTTTTTCCAAAGCCAAACCAAGCACAGAAACGTTTGTACGTTTTCATGCCGTGCTTCTTCTTGAATTTTCTATTGTTGTATTTTTTCCTCTTCGTTCCCTTCTTTCTGTATATGATGTTCTTTAAAGCAACAGCAAAAATGATCACTGATGAAAATCGCAGCATCAGCGATCCCGTGCTATGCCGGGGAGGCTAGTAATGTATTTAAAAATGTAATTAATTGTTCGGCCAGTGAAATTATAATACGAAATATAATAAAAACTTTTTACCAGTTTTTGTTGTCAGCAACATTTGTATGTGTGCTCATTCATCAACATCTTTTTTGAAAAGAAAAAGATTGGCTTAATTTCAATACGTATTTAGTCACAGTTCATCTGCGTCTCTGAAACTTGGCTAATGGTGCTCATACGCAATGTATGTCAGTGATTATTTATTTAATTCGCACTTACAAATGTCAGACATTACTATTATTTTGATAATTGTCTGCATTTTACATGAGGTGCGCCATCATTTATGTCGGTATGTAAATATTGAATAACTTTGACATTTGTCAACCGATTGACTTGAGTAGACATGTGTTTGAAAAGTCAATTCAGTATAATTTTAACTATGAATCGCTTCATACCGAAACAATTCGTTGAAACAGTGACGCTGTACATTGAAATAAGACGTTCAGTTGCGTTAACTAAACGTGCACATCGTCGAAAATATCGTGGCCAACAGGCACCACAACGATTCTTTTAATATCTCTTGTGCGTCCACTCCTCGAGTATTGCTCTTGCATTTGGTCGCCGCAATATATAAATATTCAAGATCGAATTGAATCTGTACAGAAACAATTCCTTCTGTTTACCATTCGTCGCCTAAACTGTAATCCTCTTTCCCGTTCACCATCTTACTCTGATAGGTTCCTTATCAGTCATCCATCTTTGGTGCATAGTAGGATAGCTTTCTTCATAAGCTCATAGTCGGGGAAAGTGATTCTCCTGAGCTATTAAATCAGTTAAAATTTTGTGTCCCTAGTCGTCCTAACAGAAATTTTGTCCCTTTAGCCTTGAATAGATGCATTACTAACTATACCTTACATTATCCATTCCGAGTTTTATGCACGTCATATAATAAAATCTATCACATTCTCTCGCCCTCATCGATTGATACCATTGACCTTCGCTGCTCCAATGGACTCATGATCACAATACAGGAACTCGATGTCGCTGATTTGGGTCACCGTCTGCATTATTGTAGTTTATATGTCTCTGACCACACATGGCTGTGAGTAGGGGCATAACTCGCCACTGTGTCAAATAAATTTCCCCCATCGGGTCAGAGGCTGGAATTTCAAATTGTTCTTATTATCACTTTTATTTTTTAAACTATTCACTGCGTGAAGTTAGTAACATACAGAAGGAGACATCGGAGACCCCATAGGGTTGTCAATCCCGGCCTTTTTTAATTCCCGAAAATCCAGGATTAGTCGATGTGAATCCCGATCTCGGTTGAAAGACAACAGCTTGAATGCTTTAGTTTTTTTAAGATCATTTTTAATAATAAGTAATTTGACCTCGAAAGTAATACCTACTTTTAAAACTATAAATATTTTTGAACTTCACGGGAATTCTGTAGTAATAAGTTAAAGTAAGAAAGTAGAGTAAGAATAGTTCATAAGAATATCGTGTAGGCATAGCCGTAAGAATAGATGATAAGTACAAGCATGAGTCGAAAGAAGAGAACGAGTATAAAATAAACAGCGAAAGAAGTCAGACCACAATCTCAGAAATGGGAGACGGAGAAACAAAGACATTTTTTTTTCAATCGCGCATACAGTTATTTAAAATAAAAAGATAAAAACAGTTATTGGACCAACATTTATATTTGTTTAAATCAAAAACAAGTCGTTTTAATTGATGCCAAAAAGAAAAAGACAAAGTTAAAGAAAACGAAGAATAGAAGCAGACCAGCTACAGAATTGGCTTGATAAACTCGGGCTACCAAGGAGTGGGAATAAAGCTAGTTTAGCAGCGCGTCTCAACGAGGTTCCACTGGAAATTAGAGCCGTCTGTCCGTCGCTGGATGACGAACATATCGGCGACGCAATAAGCGATGTGGCGCATACAGACAAGCAAAATACCGTTAACAAAAGGAGAGCATCCAAAATGAAAGCATACAAAATGAGAGTGCACATAAAAGACTATTCACTTATATAGGCTGGAAATTTCGAAGTAGAATGGTGCCGCTCTCAGTTTTCTCTTTCGAATAGTTTGTACGTGTTTCCAACAACAAGAACGCATGAAATTGTTGTTGGAATGGTCAGATTTTTGTGAGCGATTGTTGTTGGTTTGTTGACTTACTTAGCAATATTGGAAGTGAAACTGAAATATTGAGATCTAAACCACAATTTTGAGAGTGAAACAGCAACTTTGAGAGCGAAACACAATTTCGAAGTTCGAATTGTCCAGTCTATGGTATATATGGTCTTTGCACAGAATGAATGCTTACAAACAAAGAACGTCGAACTTATGTTGATCAGACCGCAACTCGAATTGTTACACAAAGAAAATAAAGTGCTCAAGAAAGAAATGTTGTTATACAAATCATAAGCGAGTGAACAACAAAACGATCGTTGCAACATGTTACTAAGAGTACTTAAAGACATGTTGCCAGAATTCGATGGCAACAAATTAGCCAATGTTTGAGTTTCGCAACTTAAGAGTGTTGATTTGTAAATATAATTTTTGCTGATATGATGAACAAACCAAATATAAAATATTAAATTATGTGCATATTTAACAGCGTAAAAGTATACTACAATTACAGCCTAAAAGTATAATACAAAAAAAAAAATTGTTAAACAAAAGGTTAAATTAAAGTACAATGCTTCTAAAAATGTGTATGTGTCGTTCTACACACAAGTGAATTACACGCTCTGTGAAAATTTCAACTCTCTACCTGTTACGGTTCATGAGATAGAGCAGGAGACGGACGGATGGACATCGTAAGCTTAGCAGTAGGGTCCCGTTAGCTCCCTATGGGTACGGAACAGAAAGCTGCGTGGCTTCACTCACAACTGAAGTCCAATAGAATGAACTCGAATTGAATGAAAGCGAAACACAAAATGAATGAATGTGAATGCGACTGGTTTTTGAGTTCGAAAGCCGTCTGCATTCTGTGAAATAAGTTAGAATGAAAAAGCGTGCAAAACGAAATAAATACATCGGACCAGCCGAGACATTCGAATTAATTCGAATCATTTATTCATTCGTTTGTCGTACAAGATAATGAGCGCAGCAAAAGACGCCGACGAGTCTGTAAGTTGTGTGTTCTAAACAAAATTTTCCATTGCTTTTTGTTGTTTTCTTTCTTCTTTTTTGTTACGCACAGCAAAACAAAAACAACCCTCATTCTTTTGCAAAAAAGTGAATGCATTCGAATTAATTCGAAACCACCTCTCATTCGAACTCATTCAATTCGTTTCTCTTTGTTTCAATGTTGTGCGACTGAATCTGACGTGAGCGCACAAATTCACTCGAATTCATTCGGCGTCGCATTCTATTTCACTCATTTGCGGAGAGACATATCGAAATATTAACCGAAGTTTTTAAGCGGTTGGTAGCTAACAATCTAGAGCTTAGGCTAGATGAGAGCGAATTGTTACAGTCTGAAATTAAGTACCTAGCATATTCAATTACTGGTGAAGGAATTAAAGCGGACAACAAAGGATTACAGTCAGTAAACGATATTCCAGTCCCAAGCAAAGTACATGAAGTTCAGAGTTTTTATGCTTGTTCTCATACTTCAGAAGATTCGTCAAGGACTTTTCAACCATAGCCAAGCCTCTATTCGATTTGATTAAAAAAGTAAATTCAGTTTCGGTGCAAACGAACTAGAGTGTTTCGAAACCCTTAAGCAAAAGTTGGTAGAGTCACCAATCCTAGCTTTATATAAACCCAGTGATGCCACAGAACTGCATTGCGGTGCAAGCTCTTTAGGATTCGGTGCGATCCTCATGCAAAAGAAGAAAGATGGAAAGCAACACTCTATATTTTACTATTCAAAAAGAACTAGTGAAGCCGAGTCGAGATATCACAGTTTCGAATTAGAAACATTATCAATTGTCTACGCACTAGAGAGGTTTAGCGTATACTTACAAGGCATACAATTTAAAATTGTTACGGACTGCAGTGCGTTAACGATGACACTGAATAAAAAAGACCTTAACCATAGAATAGCTCGTTGAACATTAGAACTGAAATACAGAGTAGGAAACCGCATGCAACACGTGGATGCGTTAAGCAGAGTCACATATGTTTTAACATTAGACACGGATACCTTCGAAGAAAACTTAATAATTTGCCAGAGCAAAAACGAAAAATTACAGACCATACGAAGTTAGTTACAAAATACTGAACATAAATATTATGAAATGAGAAAGTGCTGTAAAGGAAAAGAGAAAACGATAGCCTTTATTTTGTGTTCCAAAGGAAATGGAAGATCATGTACTGTACAAATATCATGATGAATTGAGTTATGTAGGAGTAGACAAAACGACAGAAATTATATCAAAAGTTATTGGTTTCTTAATATTAGGGCAAAAGCTGGACGACTTATACAAAATTGTTTAAAATGTATGGCCTGTTCGGAAAAGGTGAAAGATTTATATACAATATACTGAAAGGTAAAGTAACTTTTGAAGGAATACATAGTAGGTCCAAAAAGCATGTGTTTGTAATTATAGATGCATTCACAAAGTGTGTTAGGCTTTATACCACAAAGACAACGAATACAAATTAAGTGATTAGTGCGTTAAAGGATTATTTTCGTGAGTACAATAAACCTAAATGCGTCATTTCTGATAGAGGTAGTTGCTATACGTCAAAAGAGTTCGGCGAATTCCTTGAAAAAATGAAGTTAAGCACAATAAAGTTGCCATGGGTTCGCCCAAAGCAAATGGCAAGGAGAAAGGTTAAACAGAAGCATCGGACGGATGATAGCCAAACTAACAAAACCAGAAAGGGGACTATATTGGGATGTTATAGTCGAAACAGTAGAACATACACTAAATAACACGAGCTAAAGGTCGATTGGACAACATCCAAGTAAAATGCTCTTTAGCGTTTCACAAAGGGGTAAAGTTATAAATGCGTTGAAAATGGGTTTAGAAACGAAAAAACAGAAAATATTAGTAGTATATAATAGTTCAGTCATACAACGAAAAGTACACAAATTTAAAAAGAAAGGAATAGCACAAATACAAAGACGGAGACTACGATGTGCTAAAAAATTTCGATTTGCACACAGGTGCTCCTAAAAAACTGATTCCTTAATATAAAGGTATCTACAAGATCGCAAAGGTGTTAGCGATAGATACGTATGGGAAGACGTCGAGGGCTTCCAACAGACAAGACTGCCATACAAAGGAGTGTGGGCCGTTGCAAATACCAAACATTGGTTAAAAAAAGAAATTAACTGCAACAAAAGAAATAAATGTAAACAAAAACATGTTCATGTATATTCAAACTGTGATATCGTAACTCGGCAAAACGTAGAACAGATCAGGAGCTCTCTTTGTCAAGACGGCCGATTATAGTAATAAGTTAAAGTAAGAAAGTAGAGTATGAATAGTTCATAAGCGTATAAATGTAAGCATAGCCCTAAGAATAGTTCATAAGCATAACATGTAGGCATAGCCGAAAGAAGAGTTGATAAGCATAAGCATGAGTCGAAGGAAGAGAAAAAGTCAGTCTAAAATAAACAGCGAAAGAAGACAGACCACAACTAGTCCCGGGATCCCGGAATTGTCATTTTAAAATCCCGAAATACCGGGATTGACAAGAGCCCCGAAAATTGTGCATCCCTAGTATCCTCCCATTCAAACCAGGATCCAAATTACAGTTCTTATTACAATTTTTTTTTTTTTTTTTTTTGGAGTATTAAATAAATTTCAAATATTATCAGGCAACCAGGTGCACAGAAATACTAGTGAGATAACCGTAACAAAACAAAACAAACAGAATATGATTGTGTGCATATACATAGTTGCATGCGTGTGATCGAAAAGTCAATAAACAGTGATTTGAAAAAATATTAGTCGCTTACAACAGAATTGTAATTACGTTTTAATTTTGTAATAATTGCATATTTGAATATTAATTGTCTTTAAATTAAAAGAATAATATAAATCATATTTCCATAATTTGTATGAGATCAAATTTTTATTAAAGAGAATAAATAATCAAGTTCAAGTCAATTAAAGGTTTATATTCGTGTGACACTGTTACTGTGACACTGTACTTGTTATCTTTGTATATTTGCTAATTATTTTTATAATCTTCACGTAGTGAATAGAATTATAAGTTTTTCATGAAGTTTGTAACACACAGAAGGAGACCTCAGAGAATCCATAAAGCGCGACTTGGCGAGTTGATTTAGCCTTCCGTCTGTCTGTCTGTATGTATGTAAACTAGTCTCTCAGTTTTTGAGCTGGAAAGCATGAAGCTTTCTTTTGACCATATGCAACACATTTATCGGAGTCAGCCGAATCGGACCACTAGGTAACTCCCATACAAACCCAAAATTAAATTAATGTTCTTATTAGAAAAACTTTGTTTTTTGTACTATCAACTTGAAATTTGGACAATATAAGTGTCTCACTCATATCCACCAAACATGTACATTTCAAGACTCTTGAACAGTGGTTCAGTATTACAACTTGGGCATACCCAAAACCAGACGATTTTAGTGTTTTTTTACCATTTATCGTTTTTTTTTTTCTCTATTATACACGCGGGTTACGTATATTCGATTTTGGATTTTCTTGTGGCGTTATGTTGGTACTCATGTTCCTCACTTATGCTGACAAGGTAGACATTTTGAATGTTTAGTTAATTTTTAACAGCTGTTTTGCTTGCACGTGTTTTGGATCGTCTTCGATTTTCGCATATTCCAAAAAATGGATCAAAGAATCTGTATTTAAGCTTTTGTTTCCACGTCGTAACCATAAATTCATGAAGAAGGTTTGCATCTATATTTGGACCCGGTAGGTGGCGCTGTTTTTTCAAATATAGATAGTTTTATACCATTATTATTTTTTTTTAACAGTTGGCCCAAAATATACTAAACCGATTTCAATAATTTTTTTTTTTTTTAAGTATACTAATGCAACAAATTGCCTTAAATCTTCTTCTTTTAAACGTCGTCGGACAGTGCGTTCACTGATTGGATTCTTGGCCGTCAAATTCCATTGATCTGCAGCAGATTGAGGCTTCAGAAAAATATTTTTTTTTAAATTCCAGAAGAAGAACTCGGTCTTCAGCGGGCGTTGTTTTACTCTTAGCACCTGATCTCGTTAAGTTTCTAATGTCATTATGCTATTTAAACGTATTAATTTGATAGTACACAGTTTGACGCGACACATTAAACTCATTTGCTATGGCTTTTACTGCCGTCCCAGCGTTAAACTTTACTACCTTGAAGATCTGATAATCAAACTCAACTCAGTCGTTTCACCCAAGGTTTTTAATAACTTTTAATCAATCTTTATTTTTTTATCAACGTTTAATATCAATTAATGTTAAATACAAAAGTTGTTTGGTTTTCCCGTGCTCTAAAGTGTAAAAACATTTACACAAAGATTCCGTCAAAATACTTATGCCTCTCAAAAATTCGTTGTCTGTATACATTCTGATCAGCAGAAAGAGAATACAAAAGGCAAACGAAGGCAAAATATGTGGCATGCATACAGCTGTAAATACGATCTTTCTTTTGAGTATCATTTTCCCACCGTTATTTAACAGCACTAAGTAAAACAATGTCCGATAATCACAAATAGATTTTATTTTGTTTCAAAATAATTATGCCAACCAGTGTACAACAATAATAGTAGGAATTTATTATTATTATTCTTTATTGATTTCAACAATTTCATCATCATTCAATTCAAATTATACGAAATTATTTAAACAAATAAAGAACATACGACTTTGACTCCATGGTCGTTAGTCGGAAAAATAGACTATATTTACAATATAAGTAAAGAAACCCTAACCTATATTATTTACATATTGAAAGACCATAAAAAAAAATCAGCCAATGTGGGTCGGACTCGCACACGGAGGGTTCCGTACCATCGTACAAGATTAAAATATAAAATTATGTTTATATTTAATAGCTTAAAAGTATACCACAATTAACAGCTCAAAGTATACTACAAAAGACAAGAAATTGTTAAACAAAAGGTTTATTTAAAGAACAATGCTTGTAAAAATGTATAGTTTTAGTATTTGTCGTTCTACACCCAAGTGAATTACACACTCTGTGAAAATTTCAACTCTCTACCTATTACGGTTCATGAGATAGAGCAGGAGACGGATGGAGGGACGGACATTGTAAACTTAGTAATAGGGTCCCGTTAGTTGCCTATGGATACGGAACCCTAAAAATTAACAAAATTCACTTAAATTTAATTTCCTATAACTTAAAACTTCAGAGATAAACAATACTAAATTTTTCCATCCACCAATGCCTATACCATTTAATATGGCAAATATTTCTACCTTACCTAAAATATATTTACTAAAGTATCTATAACATTTAATATGGGACATTTTCCTAAGAAATTTACGATTCTCTCAATTTCATTAAGGTTACACAGCGTACATATCGAATTTCTGTGACCATTCAACAAAATGAGGTCACTTTAGCTTTAAAGATCCCATTATGTCACTTATTTTGTACGTATCATTAAAATATAATTGCAGCTTATCTATCTTATCAAACATACCAAACCCCAATATTTGAGCAGCATAGCTTTGTATGGCTCTGTTGACCGCCAAAAACAACTTCCACTTTGCGGTAAGTGTTATTTGGTTATTTGCTAAAAACATTCTCCACGTAACATTGATGCAATTTTTTGCTAAACTATTTCTATTTTCTACGTGTGCTTTGAAACTAAGTTGCGGCGTTAATCTGATTTATTTCAATCCTCTCCCCTTCCACACATCTTCTTCTCCACATCTTATTTTTGGCACAATCTACCCCCTCGCCTAAATACCATCATGCTAGATTTTACCAGATTAACTTGCATATTCCAGGGATCACAATATAACTCTAGCTGATCTATCATCCTCTGTAACACGTCAATATCGTCAGACAATAATACTATATCGTCCGCATATAATAGAATCCTGATACTTATTACATCGATATTTAATCCTCCTTCCAAACACTCATGCAAATCTTTTAAATATAAGGAAAAAAGTAACGGAGACATTAAACAACCTTGCTTTACACCAAATGACACATTAAATTTTCCCGTCATATCCTTACCCTTCCATATTAAAGAACTGGTCACTTTATAAACCTCGTCAATAAAATTCACCATTTTTGTTGAAATTCCCATCATATGCAACTTGTATATTAAAAGCTGACTTTGAACTTTGTCAAAAGCCGTTTTAAAATCCACAAAAAATGCATACACTTTTTTCTTCTCTTTAAATTTAAATTATTGAACATAAGTTATAAATATTGTCAGCAGTAGAGTGTTTTTTCCTAAAACCCTTTTGAAATTCAGTTACCACAATATGTTTTCCTGTCCACGTCACCAACCTCTGATTTACTATGCCCATCATAATTTTCGCTATACAATTCATAAACGAGATGCCCCTATACTTTGACGCATCCCTTTTATCACCCTTTTTAAACAACGGGAAAATTATATTTGTTTCAAAAGATTTGTCTGACTGTGCATGATTGTATAACCTTGAATATGTTTTGGCTAACTCACTTAAAAAATTTGTATTTGCATTTTTAAAAACATCGTATGGGACAACAAGGGCGCATAATATATACAATGCACTATTTGATGTGGGTTTAAATGATTTTTAAAAAAATGCTTGAATACTTCTGCAGGTATTTCAGCAAAGCCATTTAAATTTTGTCCACGCAATCTCGAAACTACTTTCCACCAATCTTTGGAATATTTAAATCTTCAATCACAACTGGATTGACTAAATCATTCTGTAGCAAATTCTCTTTTACAATTTCAAAGTCTTGATTCCAACTACTACCTCTTAGATATAGTGGAACTATATTTATCTTATTATTTCCCTTTGATATTTCAATTACCTCTAATCCATTTAATTTCAACTTTTTTTAGGTCCTCTTTAATGCCATACACTTTGCCCCCACTCGCTCTCCCATATTTATTTTCACGCGTCGCTGATCTCCAATAAACATTAAAACCATTAAAATAATTTGCATACTTCTCAAAATTTTCAGATTCAACGTGCGTTTCTAACAAAACAACAATGTCAAAAGTTCGTACATATTTAAAGAATTCATTATACATTACTTTGTTCCCCAGGCCGTGTATATTGTAAGATAAGACTTTTAACGCTATTTTGTTATCACTTTCACTGTTTTTACTAACTAAATTATCACTAACTCTAATACTACAAATTTCATCTACATGTTTTTTGAATTTGACTTACTTAGTAGGTGACTATATAAAATAACACCCGACTTCAACTCCGCACCATACAGCTCTCTACACGTTTTAATAGCTGGCTGGCCTTCACACATCAGTACTTTTTGTTTGGTATTGAACGCCATCCACTTTCCATCAATGCTGATACTGTCATTTCTTATCATTATTTTATGGTGCTTATTCAATAGCAAAAGGTCTATTTTTAACTGCAACAGTTTGTTGTCTCTCCGAGTTAAGGTCCCTTTCTATAAAAATTGAAGATCCTCCAAGCTTTCTTGTATTTTTTATGATGTCATCTGCCATTTCAGAGGATTCTAAATCTGCGATAACTCCCATTTTGTTATTTTTCTCAAATAACCGCCTCGCCTCACGCACTTTAACATGTTGCAGCTTAAGAGTCTCCCTGCATAATTTCTCAACTGCTGACTTAGGCGAACAGCCTTTAGAGAGTCCTTTGATGATCACATTCTTTTCTTTAAGTTTGTTGACCATTCTGTATAACTCCTTCCTGTCATCTTCTCGACTTTGTTTTAAATCCATTATTCCTCCTTTTAACATTTCGTCTCCGTCTTTACTTCTTCGATTTATGCTTCCAACGATTGTTTCAATATCCTCCTTTGTAGCCAACATCACTTCCTTCTTCTCCAAGTTTTTCACAACGTTTTGCTCCAAATTTTGGATTGCCACCATTATGTCATGCAGTGACAATTCTGGCGAAGTTTCAACCACCAATAATGCCACTTGAAGGTGTACGTTGCATAATTTAGTTTCAGAGTAGTAACTATTGAGTAACTATTAATGATCAACTGCTTATTTGTGTCGTTGTCCTTTTCTACAAATTCAGGACCAATTATGTTTAGTGGTGGTAACTTTTATTAATCAGAAACCAATAACAACAGGTATATACGAGCACAACCGTACAAACAAACAAACGAAATTACGGGGAGTAACAGGTTGACAACTACAGGCACTTGTTTTTGTTTCAATACTTTCTTGATCAAAACTTTTACAGCTATTATTGCTGCGCTCTTTGCTGCTGCTGATACTATCGGTGATGTCTTTGTGGTTGTTTCTGTTAAATTGCTGTTAATTATTTTCTTTGAATTTTTGCTGTCTTTGTTACTTTTGGTGATATCTTTGTGGTTGTTTTTGTTAACTTGCTGTTACTATTTTATTTGAAACTTTCATCTATAGCGATCACTTTTCAAAACACATCTGCTCACTTCAACAGTTCAATATATTCTCTCCTAGTAGGAATTTATTTGTGAAAAAAAAATTAGATACAGACATGTTTCCTTCTGAAAATGTCGAATAAATCATTAGTGTTAATTTTTGTCGCAATATCTTGATGGATAATGCATTTAATCTGGACCATTTAAATACTTCATGTCATTCTGTTGCGGAGACATGTTTTTAGTCGGCGTAAGGTAAAGAAAGATCGCTCGACAGTGCTAGTAACTCGAAATGTGCAGAATAGTTGCATATCCTGGAGATTTTGGGATATTATCTATTATTTTGTTGTCAAATCTTTAACTTTCTCTTTAAAACAAACTAACAAGAGGACCTTCCTCTTTAAACACTTCAACACCTAATATCTTGATCACTAACGTTAAGGGATAACTATTTTTGTAACTATCCAATTCTTTGCATCTGAGCTGAGGGAACTTGGATGGCATTTCCCTGAATCCGCCTATGTCAACAAATACTTCCAATTATTTAAGCAGGGAAGCGGTTTATTAATTGGTTATGTGTGTTGGAGAAGTGATGATGTTGTGGCGTCCGCGGCGATTAGACGGAAGAAAGTGGCAGCGTGGTAGTCCAACAGCGACTTAGTACTCGACGTGATGATCCAGCGGCGGCAGGCGGGGACAACGCAAAGAAACACGATTACACAAAACAAAATTACGCCGCAACATTCCATAACACAGACAAATATGTCACAACATCCAGATCCAATTCCCAACAAATTGTGGCATTTTTCTTCTTAGCTCCTGTTGGTCCCTTACTTCTTCCAAAAATCTTATTTTTTAAAATAAAATCCCTAATTAATCAAATTATGTATTCCTTTTTATTAACCCTTCATTCTTCTTCCTGTCGATCATCAGCTGCTGCCACACCAGAACTACCTTCATCCATTAAAGTGATGCTAAGGTGTCCTCGTAATGATCGATAACTATCGATTTCGTAAGACATATACATATATTTTACTCCGCAAATTTCGAATATGGTGCTGGGAACAGACTGCAAAAGTACCATTATGCTTTGATTCAAAGATGGAACATTATGCTTGGGTAAGCTAAAATAGGGTGGTTACGATAAGGACCCAGACAAGACAATTTAGGTTCGCAATCTCTGACCTTGACGGTACTGCGATTCGATGCGACAAGACATCAACGCGAAATACTTTGAACTCCCACACATTTATTAATAATATCACGTTTTTTGATATCTATTACAGAGCACTAACCTGTAGCCTGAACTTAATTGCACATCCCCGATAGCAACATTCTCAAATTGTGCTGGATTTGCAGTCCAACGTGCCCAATAAAATGAAAAGTCATTTGCGTCATATTTCTCTGTGAAGCGACATTTCAATGTAAGGTCAGCATTCTCTCGCGTGTCAAAAGATTCATCAGCAAATATCCAATATTGTTGTAAGGAAATTGTTATCAGTCCTAAAAAGAGAATAAAACGAAAAAAAAAAGATTAATATTATACGTGATTAATTTTTTATGTTTAAAATATATACTATACAATACATGCAGACGTTCTTCTGCATTCAAAGAATTTAAAAAAACTATGTTTAGTATAAATCTATGGCTACTAACTAATGCCATACATGCAGACGATGTATTAATGTACATAAAAATCAAAAAATTAAATATTGTAGAATTTATTCTCTCAGATATTTCTACGTGGTCATTAGATTCTGGTGCCACGCTTTCACTAGACAAATGTAAACTGTTTCATATGTAATGTAATTATATTAGCCTTAAGTATAACAATATAATAATATTTACATATCCCTAAAACACCTACTTTAAGTGTTCTATGTTTAATTTTTGATAACAAACTGAACTTCAAGGATCACTGTAAATATATTAGACTATCTCTAGCTGCCAGACTTAACATTATAAAATAACTTACATCTAAGTATTATTTTGTTCACACTAATAATTTGTTGAATGTAGTTAGGACAATTATGTTATCTAAGATTAACTACGGCCTATCTATTTATGGGAATGCAGCTAGAACCAACATCAAATTAATTGAACCAGCATACCACAGCGGCGTCAGACGTAGCCTACGTGCCTACCCTACTACACCAATAAAATATATGCTCATAGTAGACAGTCTTCCATTCCTCCACCAACGGATTGAAGTTGCGAAGCTTCGCCTAATTCCAAAAATTCTTTTAAACTACAACATTAAGATGTACGATACAGTTAAGACATCTTATAATTATGTGCGTAATTTTCTCAAGGTCCAAGCTCGATGGACATTTGAGCGGTCTTCTCTCATTGAAAATCTTGAAACATTCGCAAAAAAGAACACTTCTTCAGAAGTATATAGACTTCTTTTCAATGAAGTATACCACGATCCAAGGAATTACTCAACGACATTTCTTAATACAAACAGTACATTTTGCTGCTAAATTACCATCCAAGGTCATTATTTTCACGGATAGCAAATCAACCGTTGACTCAATAAGAAATGCTAACAATAACAGCATAATCGCTTCTTCTATTCGCAACCAACTTATTCAGCACAAACATATTAATGTCATGTGGGTCCCTGGCCATGCCAATATATTTGGCAATAAACTAGCTCACTCCCGTGCCAAACTCGCCTTAACAGAACCACTGCACATAATCAACATCTTCGAAAAGGCCGATATCCTCCGTCTAGTTAAATCTCATATTCGGGAGAAAGACCGGATTTCATGGGATAACGCAAGCCATCACTACAATCATTTTAACCCAAATGCGATTACCCCAGTTTATCCTGCTAAATGCCACCGAAACGCAATAAAATTATTTGTCCGCCTCCGACTCGGGCACACCGCGCTTACTCTTCAACACCTACATCGTGGCCTCATCAATGATATTTGCCCTCTTTGCAACGATGTTGCAACTGTGCCACACTTGCTCTCAGGGTGCATTCCATTACAGCGCTTTCAAAATCAAGCCAAATCCATTAAATAAGAAAACCTTATTTAAATACAATAGTATGTATTTTTAATCTCATATTTTACTACATTTCTCTTTAACCTTAGAGCTGAAAGCCATG